>JAPDEQ010000100.1:0-60990 GCA_027569205.1 Aspergillus kassunensis | reverse complement strand
CCCCCCCCCCCCCCCCCCCCCCCCCCCCCCCCCCCCCCCCCCCCCCCCCCCCCCCCCCCCCCCCCCCCCCCCCCCCCCCCCCCCCCCCCCCCCCCCCCCCCCCCCCCCCCCCCCCCCCCCCCCCCGCTTTCTCACAGAGGATTGGGAATAGCCACCAGCCTTGATATTCGATGTTGCCGGATTGGTGTGGGAAGTCGACGACGTTGAGGGCGAAGAGGGAGGTTAGGAAAGAGAGGGGGAGCTTTTGAATTAATTGTCAGTTATTTCCTTTCACGGGAGCCCAATAGGTTGTATATCGATATTGATGAAGGTGAAGAAGTACTGACAAAGACAATCGTGACAATCGTAAACACCATAACAATATTCCCCTGCTTCGCAGTATCATTAGCCTGCTGCCTTCCGAACTCGGCTTCTTTAATGCTAGCCTGTTTCTGACGCAGATCCAGGAGCGTATAGATAGACTCTTGCACCCTCCCCGCCTCCGTCAACATATCCTGCAACTCGTGAAGAACAAAGCTGGGGGTACAGAGATGAGTGTACTGTACACCGCGGAACTTATCCAGATCTTCGGTTTGGAAATACTGCTTCCAGACATCTTCCTGCGCTCGAGCGAGTGCTTGCAGGATTATGAGCTCGTCGCAGATATCTTTGATCTCGATGAGGAGCCCAGCTTCTTCGGAGATGACGTGGTAGGGGTTCGTGGGCATGTCTTTTATGAAAGCTCGGTCTTCACGAGGCTGCTCGGTTTTGCGGTTGCTTTCTGCTTCGAGGGAGTCCATGAAGACTTTGAATAGGCCGGCTTCTGTATCGGCCTGGACGTTTGTCAGAACTCTGTCTAGAGGAATTCAAAGTTCGGGTATTCCACTGGGTTGACTTGACTTGACTCACCACGTTCCTGATCGACTCTCGGAATATCTCAAGGGTACTTTTCCGTTCCTGCTTTTTCGTTTGTGATGAGTAGATCGGGATGTTTCTCTGAATAAACAGCTCGGCCGTTACGCCTAGGATCAGCTCGATCATCGCGTTTATGTTTGTCGGGCGTCGATGACGGCCTTTGCTCTCGTTGGACATGAGGAAGTCTCGAATGCCGGCACTCAACACATCTTCAGACTGATCGTGTGGCTTGGTTGTACTGGTGATGACCGTGTCTGTACGCGTCAACAACAGAAACAAGGCAGGGGAGGTTAACAAAAAAGTGCTTACCGTTGTCAACAGTCCATAACCAAAGCTGGTCGACGGTGAGGATCTTTTTGGGCTCTAGAGATGTGGGCTTTTCAGCTTGGGGCTTTCCTCCCTTTGACTTTTTGTCGATGTACCGGGACACTACTTGGTCGTTATCCCTCTCATGTGTGGAAGCTAGGGTTGCATAATAATATTGATCCAGCGTCATCGGTTCGTGGAGCCTGGGGGTCTCATGCTCAGAGCGTTCGTTCTGGTGGGCCTCCCAATTCGGCTGGGTCCTGGAAGCCTCTCCATGCGTGAAGTGTCCTACAGTCAGGTACGGCACCTGATAGCTCAGCAGGGGTTCATAATGCTTATAGCTTGGGACAGAGTTACATAAAGGGCTAGTTTCTTTTCTCCCTTCAGACCTCGTTCGACATCTCTAGCGTTTTTGGGGAGATCTGAACCATCCTTGGCCCCCTTTTCATCATTCCTACCCGAACCAGGGCTCTTGTCGTTGTTGTGCTCCTCAACCTCTTGCTGAAAAATCACTGTCATTCTTTCTCCTCTTTTTGCTGCTTGATTTCGGGGCCGAGACGAGGAGAGACGTACCATGCACTGCGGCTTCATGTACACTTTGCTCCCACCCGCTGCTACGGGAACGCAACTGCTGTTGAAGAAGGTAAGCAGAGGACCGTGGGTCCTCAGTGTCTTGTCTGTGTCAATGGAAATGACCGTGACCAAGTCCTGAACAGACGTCAGTATTCGGGTCGAAACTAATTGGGGACATTCTCACCTCGAGTAATTGCACCTGTACGCCATGGGCTTTGTCAACACTCCTTGTTATGGTAAGTCTAGCACTGTAGAAAAACTTACGTGATTAGCGGGGATATGGAGCCAGCGAAACTGTAGAGATCCTAAACCAACAGTGGGCTCCGAAGCAGTTTTCACAACCTGACTTTCATCAATGGACCTCTGTCCCGGACCAGAACTGAATCCCTTCAGTAGCAGTTCTCTCCTCAGCAGCTTGAGCTCACGACGGTCATTCTTCGTCGCCTCCTGCATCACCCTCTTAGGCCCATTGTGCGGATCATATATGATTCCCTTGATCTCCCTCTTAGCGTAATGGAGGTCAATATTGCGCTCTTTCGAATAGAAGTCAACTAGTGTCACCTGCAGATTCCGGAAAGCTTCCAAATCCGGCGAGAACTCTGGATGCCGTAACGAGCGGTCATTGTTTGTGATGGATGCGTGCTCGGCGATTTGGGGAGGATTGTGCAATAGATCGGTCATCATCAGGGCAAGCTCGTCTGTTCTCCCCCGCAATATGGCGTGTGCGAGATCCACCTCCTCGCTTTTCAAGTGCGCTCCATTGGATAAAAGCCACCAGACGGTGGTTACCTGGTTATGGTACAGCGCGAGATGGAGAACACTCCAGGACTCCGGCATGTTTGCGGGCTTTTCAAACCAGGTGGTTAGGATCTGGCGCAGGAGGACTTCGTTCCCGGGGACTTCCAGCCTCGCAGCTAATTCGATGATCTTTTCTGCTTCGATGGGGTTTTAGATGGTGAGGTTTGGTCGTCTCTTGACGAAATCTATCAGAACGGCCCAGAGGAGCTTGGTGATTTCGCGGTGTCCATTGGTGACAGCTAGGGACAGGGGCGATTCTTCACGGTCGTTTTGCTGGATGATCGCGAAAAGTATTTTGTCGTTGTCGAAATCGTTGGAGAGGTTGTCTTTCAAGGTAGTTACTGCATCGAGATGGCCGTTTGCAGCTGCCATGTGCAATGCAGTTGTGCCATTGCTTGTCGTGCCGCTAACATCCATCTCTGTAAGGAGGTCTTGAATGATTTCGCAGTTCCCGTATTGTGCAGCTACGTGGAGGCAGCTCAGTCCTCCTGTGAACTGCGGGGGATCACCTGTGCTACAGTGGTTAAGACCCTTGCGCACCACTGCCAGTTGCTTGTTGGCAATGGCCCAGTATATGACCGGGCTGAAAGCGTCATTCAGCTGGCATCGATCAGATGTCAGGAACGTGTTGACAATGTCAAGGACATCTTTGATCTCTTCGTCACTCGTAAGACGCGCGTTGGACTCAATCGGAGTCTGATGGTAATAGTGAGGGGAACTCAATATGCTCAACACAATCTCCTCAAATTTCTTCTTTGCGGCAATGTGCAGGGCAGTCTCCCCCTCTTGCGTACGAATGGTGGGATCGATCATGGGGTCTTCCAGCAAGTGTTTGACGGAGGCTACACGGTTCTCGAAACAACATACGTGCAGAGCAGACCAGCCGCGGGCGTCTGTTCGCATAACTCCCGGTCGAAGTTGCAGGATGGGACGAAGTGGTTCAATATCTGACGCGCAGCAGGCCTCATAGAATGGAGTCGCCCCCCTCTTGTTTGGTTTATTAACGTCCGCCCCTTCACTAATGAGCAGGTCAATGACCGCCGTACGCTCCTTTGTGCAAGCCACGTGGAGAGGAGTATTTCCAAAACTGTCAATGGTGTTGATATCTGCTCCTCTTTCGAGAAGTAGTTTGACGGTTTTGGCATCTCCGGCACTGCAAGAATGGCATAAAGGTGTCCACTGATCGGCATTTTTGGGATCGATCTCCGCAGCATGATCCAAAAGCATTTCGGCGACCTCAGCGTGCCCATTATGGCATGCCAGGTGAAGAGGGGTGCATCTTGCGGCATCTGTTCTGGTGATGCTCGCCTTGTGCTCCAGAAGTAGGCTCACAATACCCGGCCGTCCATGAAAAGCTGCCAAATGGAGAGAGGTTTCTCCAGAAGAGTTGCAGGTGTTAATGCTAGCATTGTGTTCGAGGAGAAGGCGAGCAACCTTCTCATGGCCATTGCCACAAGCTAGTTGAAGCGACGTGTTTTTGGTCTTACTGTTTGTGTCCACATTGGCTCCACTTTTTAATAGCTTCAAAACGATGTCTTCATGTCCCTTGGCCGATGAGACCTGCAATGGCGTGTTTCCGCGAATGTTGTATTCGTCTATTAGAGCACCGCTTTCCAGCAGAACATTTACGACCTCTGTGTGGCCAGTGAAGCTCGCCAAGTGAAGTGCAGTCTCAAGATTGGAGTTTCTGATATTGATATCAGCCCCGTGTTCCAGACATGTGCGAACCAGATGTGGTTGGCCGAAATTTGCGGCCAGGTGCAGAGGCGTTTGGCTCCAGCGGTTTTTAGTCGCAACGTTTTCACTTCCAAACGATAGCAGCTTTCGAAACGCTTCCCCGCTGCCCATAACCGCGGCTGTATGGAGTGGCGTCCCGGAATTTTTGTCATGTAGCATGATATTTGCATTGTGTTTCATTAGCACTTCCACACAGCCAGCCTTGTTCTTCTCCGCTGCCGTGTGCAAACTGGTAACGTCGTTGATCGCTTGATGATTGGGATTCGCACCTGCGCGCAAGAGTACCTCAACCAGTTCCTCGTTGCCGTCCCCAGAAATGGCGAAGCCGACTGCCTCCGCATTCTTGTATTCCACAATGGATATATCAGCACCATGCTCTAAAAGCAACTCGCAGACTTTGATATGGTTGTAAAACGCGGCCATGTGAAGTGCCGTTCTGCCTAGGTGCATCTGAGCATTGACCAACTGCGCCGCATCTCCCCGATCAAACAGTACGCGGAGGTTGTCATAACGGCCCTCCTGGGCAGCTTGATGAAGCACGGTAGACCCTGCGGGGGTGAGGAGGGTGATATCTGGCTTGTGGGCCAGTATCTGCTGGACCGATCTAGGGCTTCCAATGGCCGCAGCAAGAGTCAACGGGGGGATCTCTGTCGTTGAGTAGCCATCTTTTGCGGGGGTGTCGTATTCGAGTCTGACTGTTAGAGCGCCCGGGATTTTAAGGATCTTTTTCACCACACTGACTCGGTTGTTTTTGAGTGCGTCTGGGAATTGAGACTTGATGAATTGAACCTCCTCCGGCGTGGGGACTATGAGAGTCATGGTGGCTATAAGATAATAGTCCTCGCTCTGCTCAGTATAGTCCACAACAAGCGATGGGAGATAGCCCAAAGGGACAGGTTTGGGTGTTGTTTAATCATGGAGCAGATACGAGGACGCGGTCGCGCTACAGGAAGTTGAGCTGAAGACAGGCAAGTGCCAAGGGTAAGCTGACTGCCCAATCGCAATAGCAAAGGATGATATTGCTTTTTTAGCTGCCGGGGCTGCCACCAACCAGCGCTCATGTATCGGTGGGTTTATGCACACAGCCTCATCCAAGATAACCCCTTTTTCTCCGCGGCCAGCCAAGGGTTCTCACCCAACAATGTTCTGACGGAATGCTGCAGTGCCTGTTTGAGAGGAGCCTCATTCCCTTTGGGCGACTGGAGGTTAGTGTGACACATGTGAATTTTGGGTATCAGCTTCGATGGCAGAAGTCATGCTCTGGTCTAGGTATATTATGTTCGGACCGGGAGAGGTTAGGGTGTGGAAAGTTTGGAATTTGATTTAGGTAGGTTATTTTCATTGTCAAACTGATAGCTAGAACTATATTTCCTGCTTTGGAACCAGGTGTTTAACAGTATCTGACACATGGTATTTGCCCAGCTTGAATAGTTTCTTCGCATTCTCACGTCCGACCTTCTTGTCCACCCCGCCCAAAGCATTCTTAATAGCTTTAGCATCCCTATCCCACCACCCGCACCCGTTTTTGATGGTTACGTAGGGGTAATTCACGCTTCCACGCTGAAGAGAATGATGTACTGTGGAATGCATGCTGAATGGATGGGTTAGGGAACTGGTGTGGTGACGCGGTGGTATATAGTTGCTGAAGTATAGGATTTGCAAATCCAAATAAAGTCATTCTTTAGAAGCAACAAACACATTTGTTATCAGATCCCTCACGCATGCATTAACTGAGCTGTAGTTTTCTCCCTGTCATTTCTAGAATACCCCATAGACACTATCTCTGGAAGGACCAATGACCTTATCTGATACATACCAGTAAGCCGAGGGACCTACTTCCATCACCATACGTCAACCTCCTCGGCCTAAACCATACATTATTACATTACAAACCCAATATAGGATAGACAGGCATTTTACCGTCCCCCATGCTCAACCTCTGGATACCGTGCGGATGGGTGCATGGTGGTGATAGCAGGATCTCTCCCAACCAGTTATTCAGCTAACTCTGCTTGTCTCTGCGGCAACCCACAAGATAGTAATGGCCGCACGCAACAATACGACCTCGAAGGATATGTGGCGGTAAAGAACAAGTTCATGCGCTTACAAGGACTTGCAATCAAGACACTGAATGACCTTCTTCGGAACGCCGGCGCTTCGGGTGATAGAGGTCTGTTATTGCTTCTCCCTTTCACCCCTGCCATGTGCTAACGATTACAGGCAATAAGTTGCAATATAGACGCCACCGTTGTACACAAACAAGGCCTCGATGTGTTGATCCAGCTGAACGGCGGCCTCGAATCCCTGGATCACTTGACCATTTTCCAAATCTACTAGTACGCCTGTCGCACTTCATCATGGTAAAGCCTAATGAAAACATACTAAGCTATATTAAAGAAACAGTACTAGGTATCCTCTTCAAGATCTTTTTTATTGGCAGTATAGCATCGCAGGGCTACAATAGGTATTTATAGTTTATTTATTATATAGATAGGGGACAGTGCGTGAGGTTCTTGGCGAATCCCTCTACACGGATCAGCCGCGGTTGGTGAGGTATTGTGGGGGCAGGTTGTTGAGATAGGGCTTGGTGCGTTCGCTGCTCGTTGTCATACTACAACAACTCTGTGAACGCTCTTGTCTATGAGATATGAGGAACTGCTGCCTAGCCCTATACTATCACCGACAACCTCTGCTTCAGTGAGTCGGACGTAGGTGCATCTAGTTCTAGTAGTGCTAGCCTTCCCCGTATTAGCACATAGACTTTAAAACTTACTACCAGACCAAAATATGTACTGTCTTACTGAGAGGATAGTTGCGTAGACAACGATGTATCACAGCACCATACTCCGTAATGTTGCGCTCGATACACCACTACTGTTTCAGGTCATAATATCTCATGCGTACGGAAAACATTGCGATGACAGCCTGCCAGCTGAAACAAAAACCAGTCACATGGTGCCCTATGCCGCCACCGGCCCCCAGCGGCGAGGTTAGCTTGAATCCTGACAGCTTATTCACCTATTACGTATTATGCACAGTTGGATGTTGGAGACACTGGAGTTTCTAGCGTCGAACCGATGCTCCGGGGCCCCGAGTTGACAACTTAACCAATTACCTAGTCTCTCTTAGTTCGCATGTGAACCAGATCATGTCGCATGTCCTACCATGAGCCTTTTCATGAACTCCTTAAGCTCCACCAGAATGCGGCCAAGTGACACTAGGGATTGGCTGATCCGGTAAGCCCGGATCCTGTGGCCGTTTCTATGGGCTTGGAACACGAGATGCTGGTAATTCGGGCCGAAGACCTACGTATTCAGGGCTTGTTTATGGAGAGCGTACTGTATTATCTATCTGTCTAACGCTCTGCCGGCTGCCTATTAATCGACCCGATACCCAATGGTCCCACGATTACTATGCCCGAATACGACACGGCGCTCAATCCCCCGAAAGCTTCAATCCCCGCCTCCATGCACGAGTCAAGCAAATTGGAAAGCGTCTAGCAAGAAACCCCAGAAGGAACATTCTTACACTTAGAGCTCTTCTTCCCGCCAGAGATCGAGTTCCCAGACCAAGTCCAGTCAGAGCAGCTCCCAGAGCCACAAAGGATTTGAACATCGAGGGCTCCGCTGTCAACCTTCCCGGTAACCTTGTTGAAGGTGATATCCTTGACCTTGATCCCGTTGGTAGGCTTGCCAGTCGGGCTACCGTTCTTGTAGTCCTGCTGCACGACGATACCGTACTTGCTAATGCCGGAGAGCGTGATATCCTCGAACTTCACACCGGAGACAGACCCGCTCGCGCCGTAGACGGTCTTGATGCGCACGCCGTTCTGCGAGTTCAGGACTTTCGAGTTGGAGATTGTTACGTCGCTGACGGTGTTGTCGCTGCGGCCGCCGACGGAGCCGATGGACAGGCCGTGCCCGCCGTTGCAGTAGCCATTGGTGAATGTGATGTGCTGTTGCGCATTAGCTCACCCTGGATAGCAATATCAATAATATGGGCGCATAGCATACCTCGCCAGAGTTAATAGCCAGACAATCATCCTGGTTATAAACCGTCGCGCCATCAATAGTAATGTACGTGCTCTGGCCAATGTCAAACGCATCGGTGTTATGGCCCTTGCTCGTACCTGCCGAGTTATCAATCGTGACACCGGTGATGGTGAGATGGTCCGCCAGGATACTGAACCCCTGGACCGGGGTGTTGTTCACCTTCAGCCCGACGATGTTGGACTTGTTCAGCTTATGCGCGTAGAAGAACTTGGGCTTCGTCTTGCCGCCGTTGCTGCCCTTTGTGTCCCACCAGCGCGCACCATCGCAGTTGATCTTCGCGCCGGATTCTTGCTTGACGGTGATGGAGGTTCCGGACATGGAGATTAGGGGGCCTTTCCATTCTTTGTAGCCGAAGGTGGTTTCGCCTTTGAAGATGACCTTGATTGGTATGGTTAGTGGGGTGTGGTGAGAGAACGGGGAGGGAGGGAGAGATGTACGGTAGTTCCGGCCTTGAGGCCGGTCAGGTCGAGAGTCTCGCCGGCTGGGACGGCGATGTTGTTGAGGGTGATGGTGGAGCAGGAAGTCTTGCCGGACTTGGCTGCAGAGGCGGAGGTAAAAGTACAGGAAGAGCGAGGCTCGAGATCGGTGACTGGGGCAGCTGTGGCCAGCACGGCGCCCATGACCGCAGCCACGAGAGAAGATTGTAGGAAATGCATGGTAAGGAATGGAAGGGATTTGCAAAGAACGGCTAGGGACTTGATCAACAGCGTCCCTGGGAAAAGAATGATGGATGTGGGAGAAAAAGAGCATGGATTGTCCAGACGCCAGAGGTTTATATAGACTGAGCAGACTGTCCCTTCATAAACCTCAGGGGTGATTATGGAGTGGTGGTATACAGCACATCCAGTTTACAACTGTCATATGATGCGCCTAGAGGGTCCAGGCTGAAGCCCTGCAACCCTGGCATATAAGCTCAAACTCTATGCCAAACGATCGGTTCCCACTTAGTGGATTATCAGCGAGTCATATCGTCCTAAGTGAGGAAAAGCTTCACCGGAGATCCAGCTGCATTCGGGGCCCTGCCGAGACACCTGTTCGGAATGATCCGATGTATCCGAACGTCTGGCCAGAATTCTTGGAGCTTGCTTTGGGCCCACTAGAACTAGACTGCCAGTTTTCAAACGGCACGAACAGGTCCTCCAGGGCTTCCACGTATTTCCTTGAAATCTCCTGGCTTTTGACCCTCCTAACTCCTAAGGTTCTCTTAGCTTTCGCTTCAGCACTGTACCAGTAAACAGAGATTATTTTCACAATAAATGGCTAGAAGACGTCTGTCTGGAACATCCCGGTCTTGCTTTCGTGGTCAGGATCCGGGCATTTCCGTCCTCTCATGTGGCATGAACGGATATCCATCTGCTACGGATCCCCTGAATCCAGCTTAACGGAGTAATATCAAGCAATATCCCATGGACACTTAGCGCCACACTAAGGGTACGTTCGCCGGTCGTGCTTGTCTATCTGGCACAGTGATGAGTTGGTGTGCTGCTGGGTTGAAGAGTGTGGGTCAGCCAGTTATCACTCGAGTACTCCGTATTCGTACCCGTACTACTAGCCTTCTACAATGCAGGTTTAACCATGAGACTCATATCTCTATACCAATTATTAGAGGCGTTGCGAAGTTGTGCGCGTGCTTCCTATGATGACAAATGAGGTTGTTGAGAGAGAGCGAGGGCGTTCTTCTGGACGTTGACGAAGGGGGGTTCGAGGTTCTCAGATTTTCGAACAACACGAACAGGTCCTCCAGGGTTTCCACCTGTCTTTCCCTGAAATCTCCTGGCTTTTAAGCCTAAGGTTCCCTTAGCTTTTTCTTTAGCACTGTGCCAGTAGATATAGATTATTTTCATAATAAATAGCTAGAAGAGGTCTATCTAGAACATCCTGATCTTGCTTTCATAGCCAGGATCCGGACATTTTCGTCCTCTCATGTCGCAAAAATATATATCTGCTATAGATTCCCTAAATTCGGCTCTACGGAGTACGGAGTACGGAGTAGTGTCAAGCAATATTCCATGGACTGTGACTTAGTGCCACACTAGGCTATCACGTAAGATGTGCTACTAAACCTCATGCCGTCGTTGTACCTTGCAGTTCTGAGTGCAGTACTAGTCTAACATTGGGTATTATTCGCTAGAGGCCCACCTGCTAGTAGGATAAGCCCTATCTAGTAAATATTAATAATATCTATCCCATGCGTTTTCGGTCAGGGAACCCAGGATGGATAGAGGCCCAGGCTGTTTTTATTCGTTACAACTGGTGTGCCAGGACTTTGAGGAATATATTATTCAATTCATTGATAAATTAGATCCAGGGGAGATAATGTCATATGTCAGCCACCCGGTGCAGCTTTCGAGGTATGTTTTTTGTCAAAGGAAACGAGAGAAGATATCTAAAACCAAGTTCGGCCGCTGGATTGGGCTTTGGCAGAATATGAATACAGCGTCTTCGCAAGCAGTCCGGACCGTACTATCTGTAGCAGGGGTAGTGGTGAGTTAGCTGCTCTCTGTTCTCGTGATATGCCCATCCGTGCCTCAGATCTCGTCGATTTCAGACCATTCTGGCCACTGGATCCACTGAGGATTTTTAATCATGATGATAAAGACAAGCGACACGAGGGTACATACAAGGTGCAGCTGGAGATGTCTTCAAAGGACAACGTCATGTGTCCACAAGGGGCCTCGGGCTACTATGTCGAACAGCCGTAGAGGTAGGTAAATCATAGAATTTCAAGGTAGGCGGTAAAACTATCTAACAAGTAAAAAGGTATATATATAAAATACTCAAGATAGGATAAGAGGGAGGTACCCATTCTCCAACAGTGAGGATGCGTCTTGGAGCAGGAGCGCCTGGGGCAGCTCTGTCGGGTTGTACTGGTCGCTCAATGTGCGGACGGTTAGTGGCATTTTGCAGGGCAGATGTAGGATGGGACTGAGCAGCTTCCATGGGTAGGCAGCCCCTTTATAATCGAGTACTAACAGGTTGATTTCCCCGCAGAGCATGGAGGTAGAGGGTGGGGATTGCAGTGGGATCTGTCGTCACCTCCGGGAGTGAGCAACCAAGACATTAGGAATAAGTCTCAGAGACAATGATAAGGTGTTACTGTGCTTAGGGTACCGAATATCGCTTGCCTTCTTGCTTCACCAAGTGCCGGATACTCATGAGTCGCCCGGCTGGATTAGACAAAGGAAGCGACAGAATCCTTCAGACCATCGCCTCAAATCAATCACATAACTGACTTTCACATGTAACTACTCAAGTAAAACCTTTATCTTCCTTTCCCGACTCTACTTCGTTTCTCTGCTGCCTTCAGAAACGCAGGGAGCTCATCCATCCATCAATGTATCCGGAAGGAGCGGACCACGGGAATCGTTATGCCTTTCTTATCACCTTACCTAGTAACAACCTCAAATTATCATCAATAGTAGGTACTGGTAGGTACAGCTAGAACTTAGCACACATGTCCACGTCATCCATGCTGACCTTCCCAATGGTCGACGAAAACGCCTCAGGCTGGCTCCCCTTGCTCTCAGCGGGAGCCTCTGGCTTCTCGCCTGCCTTCTGGCCGACAGCGATCTGCAGGATTTCCCTAGCATCTAGCCGTTTCTCAAAAAACGATGAGCGCCAGGCGAAAGCTCATCAGGGCGGACCAGAACACCATCCCTTTCCCAGATGCGACGGACATGGTCTTCATCCGGTAGATGGACGGTCTTGAGCGGGTTTTTCGCCCCTCCGCTTAGCGAGTGAAGCTCCCAATGTACGAGCCAATCGATGTAGAATCAACAAGGGTATACGCGAACCCCGTCCCAAGCAGATCATAAGTACTGGCCTCCATCCTAAGAAAGATATGCGGAACTCACTCTAGGCTAGGAATAGTCTTGACAAAGGCAGCTTATGTGAATAACTTGCAATTTCTTTATTTGTAGCCTATACTGAGTGCGCAAAATACTATAATATCATTTGTTATTTTCTTGCATTTCCCCTATCAAAGACAAGAAACCTGGCAGGCTGTTTCATTTAACAACTGATGAAGGAACAGTTCTTGCTCCTTTATACACACCCCGTTTCCATCCCAACAAGCCCTAGGTACAAAGAACTGGGGTGTATATATGACCAGTCGAGAACAGCGTAAACTGTTCCATTGAGTAACACTAGACTCTCAGCTCTCTCTCTCTTTCCCCCAACCCCACGATTTCTCTCACCCTTTCATACACTTCCGTATGATATGAAAGGAGTCGGCTATGATACTGCCAAATATCCTGGAAATGGCCATGTGCGCCGCCTTTCAATCCCTGCCACAGCAGGTTTTTGAGACTTTCTTTGCCCCTCCGACCAGTCCTAATCAGCAATATTCTGGAGTTGGGCTTAACGTCCTATGTCCCCTCTACCAAGGAATGAGATCTGTGCTTAAGGTCCGACAGGAAACTATAACCTACCTTGAGAGCTCTCCAGACCCGCAGATTGCGATGTATCCGACGTTCCGGGCGAGACCCCGAGGGCCAGTTCTATCCGTGGGGAGATGGAAGTGGGAGGAGAAAATAGAGACGTGGAAAGAACATATCCAACTTTTTCGCTCTGCCCTTGTAATTGCAGGCAATGGAGACGAAGTTTTTGATGCTCCAACTACCCCTCCAACTGAACTACTCATTTCGGGTCACCAGGGCGCCAAGAAGGCACTTGCAACTGCCATTGCGGATATTACTGGAGAGGATATACACGAAGGTTTTCCTGTGGGAGATGTTGCTGCAAAGATTGGCATAGTCGTCACAAGGTGCGTGGTGAGCATGGAAGAAGAGAGCGTCCCATGGGGGATCCGAGAAACTGGATTCACCGACAAAAACTGCCTACTATGGCTGGCGGATCCACGGCGCCGGAAACTTACACGAAGATCCGAAGCAGTAGGCACCGAGTCCTCGAAAAGCCTCATCCAGTTCCATCGGCATATCATCGAGAATAGTGGTCTACGTGTGATCATACTTGATGCAGAAGCATCCCACCACGTTATACCCAGCATACCCCCCAACTTGCGTAAGGAATTCCAGCTCCAATGGTATTGCGGCACCATCTCTGGCTTCGTCGAAAAGGATGATCAGGGAAGACTTCAGCGAGTATATCTCCAGTCCCCTAGGTCTTTGGTCAGCCTTCTGTCATGCCCAGGCCCGGCTACGCAGACCATCAGCGAGATGTTCAAGCTTACTGCGGCGCTGACTGGTACCCATGGTATCCGTCCATACTACTGCGCATCGTCATCGGCTGTACACCAGATTCTGAGGATCTATGGAGAGGAACAGGATGGTGCCCCTAGAATCACAGCCACAGATATCCCACTCACGATCCAGGCCTTCCTCTACAGAAAAGGTTTTCGACGACCTGAGGACATCCAATGTCTAGCGGATATTGGGGGTCACCTATCACGCGGACTCCTTTTGCTTCTTGTCGTATTACGGAGACGGCCGCACGACTTTGGTGGATCACGGAGCCTACAGACGGCTGGATCAAGAAAACCACACAGGAGGGGCGTATTTTCGAGCAAAGAGATGCAAAAAGTCGATTATCTGCTGCCGGCTGCTCTGGAACTCTCGCCCAAGCTCTCGGGGAAAACACTTGCTCATGTTGCTGTCGAATGTCTTGCGCCATTAGATGGCCGAGTGGACAACCGGGAGTTGAAAAATATGATACAGCTGGCCGACGAAAAAGAGGAGGAGTTGAGAGAAGGTTCGGTAGAAGACAATAATGTGTACCTAGACCTGGAAGTCAACGATATTGGCGTCGATACCCCCTGCATTGAGCTCTTCCCTGAAATGGACGACGATACCGACGACACGCAGCGTGGTCATGACATCGCCACTTTCCAGTCATCGAAGTCGCCCTATTCAAGGACTCCACGGCGCAACCCTGAATGGGATCACAACCGTGACAGAAGAATCTTAGAAGATGGCGTAAGATACCAAGGGACTTGGGAACCAGAGAAGGGTTCGTTGGCACTGCATGTGCTTCCCGATCTGGCGCATATATTAATCACGTTGAAGGGTAAAGAGCGACGTGCCGATTTTCCTTCAGGGGTCTTAGTGAGGGCTGAGGTTCACCCCGCAAAGAGGCACCCAAACTGCTGGGCGCTTGATGCGAAGGACACGGACCCTGGTGCAAAGCTCGCTTGTATTGTGGACGATGGAGAGCGCGAAGAGTTCATCAATGTCGAAGGTGAAGGAAATGCTCGCAAAGCAAACACGTTTGTTGATTGGTTCTCTGGTTGTTCTCTTGAGACGATTGCAAGTCGCCCTAGGACGCATATTTACACGGGCAAGGGGGACTCGGTGGTAAAAGCCTTGAAGTTGAGTTCTAGCGGCACTTACTACACGGACGACGATGGCCAGCTAAGCAAGAGCCCACATGGAGCACTACGTCGAGCACGTGGTTCAGGTACTTAGGATTCTGGACAGTAGGTACCGGGTTTTATTATCTTACTCTCCGGCTACTTTATTCATGGTTGGTGAATTAAACGTTTTTGAGATTATATACACTGGACCCATGGTTGGAGAATATTAACAATGCAGTGCTCATAAACCCCGAAAGGAAAGAATTTTTAACCTTCGCCCGGATGGTCTAGTGGCATGATTCTCCCTTGTGAGTAGCCAATCAGCGATCGCTAAAAAAATATTTCTAACAAATAAACCAGCGGGTTTATAACTGTACCCCAGTTTCACATACTGATTATGGGAGAGGTCCCGGGTTCAACTCCCGGTTCGGGCCCTTTCAATATTTTTTTGTCAAATCACTGCTTATATTCTTGGTTCACTACTCCATACTATTGGGTTATGCCTGATACCTCACTACATATCTTCAGCAGCTCCTCCTGCTTACTCACATTCCCAGCCCCAGGGTCGGCCGCCTCCTCCCCTCGAGTCGTAAAGAACGCACCACTCTTCAACCCAGCCAATGGACCCTTCCCAACTGCCCACTGCGCGAGCGCCTGTGCAGGCTCATCACACCCGCCAGGCGCCATCGATCCCCCCATCTTAGTCCGCACCCAGCCAGGATGCATACTGACAACCTGGATCCCCCCCCACCGCCGAGAAAACGCATTCGCAAGCATGACATCATGCAGTTTACTATCCCCATACGAATGCGACCGCGTCACATTCCGCAGACTCTCATCACCCCCGTAATGACTATCCGAGCTCATAAACAGCAACCGCGATGTCGGCCGGTGCATCAAACAGGTCAGGATATACGGCGCCAGCGTATTCACTGCAAACACCGCAGAGATATTATCCGCCGTGATCTCGCGGCTCGATGTACCGCCGTATCCGATCCCTGCGTTGTGGATGATTGTGTCGAAGCGGCCTAGTGCGTTGGCTTTCTCGGCCAGTTTCTTCGTCTCTGATATGGACCGCAGATCGCCGACTAGGACCTCTTCTGCGTTGGGGACGGCTTGCTGGGTTGATTCTGCGCGGTCTGCGTTGCGCGCGTGCAGGACGACTGAGTTGTCTGGTTGTTCGGCGAGGAGTTTTGCGGCGGCGAGGCCGATGCCGTCGCTGGAGCCTGTTATGAAAATGCGGGTCATGTTGTTTGGAGTATTTGTGTGTGCTCTAGGTCAAGTTCTGGTCTTTAATATGGTTTTCAACGTGGTTGTTGAGGATATATGTATGAAAGGTACGCTGCCATGATGTCATATAACTGAGATGTTGTCAAATGACGTCAATTTCTTGCCAACTTTGCATCAGATGTTCGATCACTCGTAGAGGATCGGTATTGAGTATTCCCAAGCCAGGAACACACCGGAGTTGAGCATATGTTAGGGGTACATGTGACATTTCCAAGCCTGATCAACTCCATCGCGCGTCAGGTCCTATTATCTTAGGTTGTCTTCTTAAATATGCAGGTGTAAACCGACGTTGCACGTAGCTCTACATGGATATATATATCTGACACGTGGTCTCCATGTCGCTTTCTCACGCACGCCAGGAAGAGAAACCCTCGTCAAGAATAGTATGCCTTCATCAGTTATTGAATAATCCGTGAAGTCCGAAAGAACGTCCTGATATTTGTCTCACTAATAAAGCTGGAATGTCTGACCCGAATCTACCAAAACCCGATTTCCAACGCCGTAACCGATACACTGAGAATATTAGTACTAAAATCTCGGGAATCGATCAATGTACAGGGACTGGACTCACACTAGTCCATCCGCCTGTCTCTACTTCGGACCCTCTGCTGAGATCTCAGTAACATGCGTCGGTACCGTCGCGGTGGGTTGATCAGCTTGCTGGGAAACGACCGGTCGAGGAGCGTCGTGATTGTTCTGAGCCTCAGCCTTTTTCGCATGCGCCTTTTTCGCCCAGCTGTGGAGGAGCGGGAGTGAGATACACATTTTGCAGCGGTTAATTGATAAATTGGCTGGAATGGTATCAATTGGCCGGAATGGTTGACAATGCTAGGCTTGTCAACATTTTGCGTGCAAGATCATCCTCATGAAGGTCCTACCGAGCGAGGTACGTGCGTAGAATGATGTGAATTAAACAACAAACAGCGTCGACCTCGTGAAATGCGTTCTCCTTATAATAAATATCAATTATCCCTTCTCAGGGGGCCCCGTTCTCAGGGGGTCATTATGGCCCCCACCACCTCGTCACCTAGTAGTGGACCTTACCAGATATAGCACACCATCAATGCCAAGTTGCTGATCAGTAAGGCTTAAGTTTAATAAAGGCTTTTAACGGCTGGAAAACGAGGCTACGCGCCTCTTACTTCTTTGGTAAGTTGCTCGGAGTGCAGGGCTGACTTGCGGTGAGTCTGC
The DNA here is from genome assembly GCA_027569205.1 of Aspergillus kassunensis. Lineage (NCBI taxonomy): Eukaryota > Fungi > Ascomycota > Eurotiomycetes > Eurotiales > Aspergillaceae > Aspergillus > Aspergillus kassunensis. The sequence continues at coordinate 43,839 of JAPDEQ010000100.1, read as the reverse complement.
ATCCAGCCAGGAAGGACAACGTGGCATTGGCTTGCATTCAGCTTATTGGCAACTAGCAAAGCTGATCATTTCGGACGTCCTCTTCTGAACGAGCTTGACATGACGTACAATCAACCTGTATCGCGTCGGTGGAGTCCTACCTCATTTGATTAATGATATGCAATTTCAATATGCGGCTCTTTCAGAATCCACCGAGACCTGCGCAGTCATGATCCATTGCTGTGTGCTTTTGGAAAGGATGTCTGTTATAGAATCATGAGGGCTGATCCGAATAACCAACAACGAACTAAGCAGGAGAGCGCACCTCATAAATCATATCTATCAGTACATATCCCCTCCTGATCCCAATCTTCACTTCCAACACCCAGATTAACAATAAACAGCCCAGTACTGTCCCACTTCTGCTTCACCCGGTACAACTTGCTGTAGTTATCTCCCCAAAATGCGCGCTGCCAGTCTGGTTGCTCGGGATCTGCACTATTCAGATATGAGCCCAGGCGCGGGGTCTCCAAAGCACGAAGCAACGGGAGTTGGTTGTCAGCCATTAACTTGGTAGTCGAGCTTGGTGGTAAGATCCGACGAATCGTAAGCAATAGCTCTGTTTTGCGCCAGTTTGGATGCAGAGCACTGCTGACTGTATTCTGGTTCTCTTTGACTTGACCCCCGCCGGCTACGAATATTTCGACCAAGTCTCCGATCTTGAAGTTCAGATTCGACAACGTATCCATGATCTTCGTCGTCCCTCCTTCGGAGTAGAAGAGGTCACTAGAGACGAAGGTGGACCCCTCCACTCGGCCTTCCCCTGCTTGATCGAGCGGCCTTGGTTGCGCGAAGAAACCTGATATTCCCGGGTACGGCCTCAAATCCGACGCTGAGATATTGGACAGTCCTTTCTCGTTAAGAGTCTTCAGCAACCCAGCAACCTTCCGCTCCGCTGAGGCTACATCAGTTGTATTGAAGAAGAGAATATTCCCCATCAGGTCGGCACTGTCTTCTTCCATGTCGCAGACAAAGGCCGCACTTGTTCGATCATCCGCCCGCTTCATAGCTGGCAGCGCATCGATCACCTCTCGTGTGATATCCCAGATGGCTTGATTGGCATTTGGAAAGTCGGGATTCTGCCGGCTTATATGGGCACCCAGGCTGAATACCACCCCGGGGACATCAGGGAATGTCCGCATCGTAGTGCTGACAGCGACGCCGAATGTACCACCTCCCCCGCCCCTGAACGCCCAGTATAGATCTTGGTTCTGGAACTCGTTGGCCACGACAAGATCCCCCTGTTCATGCCGATGGTTAGTAGACATACTCCTCTGTGATATTTCACGGCAGTACTAACCTCCGCCGTCACAACCTCAAACTCCAACGCATTATCCGAAGCCATCCCATACGCCGGCCCCAGCAACGAAGCACCACCACCCTGCACGAAACCCCCCGCAACACCAACAGTACTACAAAGCCCAACAATAGCCGTAAACCCTTGATCCGCACCAGCCTTCGACAACTCCATTGCATAAACCCCAGCCCCAACAACCGCCGCTTGACCCTGTGATCTGCGGCTGCGGCTCCCCCGTGGTACAAAGTCACGCACCGGCTGAATCTTCTTAAGCCGGCTGGTATTAATCTGGAGAGCGCCGCGCCCACTCGACTTCCCAGATCCATCATGTCCGGTATTCTTCACAACGACATGCAGATTCCTCCGTCGAGCAAATCGCACCGCAGTCTGGATCTCAGACGCAGACGAAGCCATCACCGCGTACACGGGGACCCGGCCTTGACTGCAGGGATTATCCCTGGTTGCGTCGGAGATCGGGCAGTTTTGGTCTTCGCCGAAGCCGCTTTCCCAGTTTGTTGATTGGAGCGTGGCTGGAATAATTCATTAACATTGTATCCGTCTTATTGCATAGTTGTCCTCATACCCGGATGTGTAGCTCGCCATATTGAGTTGTTCGTGTGGTCTTCGACGTAGGCGCAGCTTGCCTCGTTGAACACGTCGCGGTGACAGGCTGCGCCGGCTGGTCGGACCTTTACGAGATTGCCGTTGAGGCTGCGATTAAGGGCGTCCCAGTCGCGGATGGATGGCCAGCAGCGATCGTTTGGCATACAGCGGCATTGTTGCGGGCTGGAGTCCCGTTTGAATATCGTGACGGTTGTATGGCTGATCAGAAAGAAAAGTAGGATGCATGCTAGCAGGGCGTGAAGAAGTATTGGAAAGAACATCATCCTGGCTGAATATGAATCTGAATACAATGCTCAGGGGATAACTAAGCGTGCAGAAATGACAAAAGATTAACCAGCCATCTCCAAACCAAACCACCAGATCAGATCAGGCCACAGGGCAGATATATACCCCGAATGCACCCAATAATAGACCCCCTCATCTATTCCAGGATCTCCAGTAACACAGCCGAAGGCTGAGTATTAACAGTGGTTGTGGTTACCCAGCCTCGGAAAGCAGCCACGCCCTCGCTCGTCACCAGGACAAGTTTCGGACGCGCTGTCATTTGATCTCCACCGTAGCCTACCTACGGTACTCCGTACATGACATGCAATTATACGCGCGCATATGTGAGTGGCTCGGGTCATTTGATGTCTCGTGCGCGCAGCGCCCTGGATGGTTGTGAAATGTCCCGATGGTCCCCGCTTGTCAGATGTGGCGCCTGCTGATTAGCCTTGGTTTTTGGGTAAGCTTTTGGGTAATTCAATCTGGGCGGTTTGGATATTGGTCGTCCCGGTGATGTTAGGTTGGCGAGGCTATATAGATAATTCTGTCCACTGGATATGAGGCCTATATCATTTCGGGGTTGTAAACAGTGCGTAAGGATAAAGACATCTTTTGCCTGCACCGAGCGTGGTGGCAAGCTGAGATTGAACGGAAAGTCCAACCGAGGGGCACTACTACGTAGATAGGATATTGCGAAAGCTCGCTGACGAGATTCCGAATCCAGCGACGGACCTAAAATCAAGCATTGGACGCGAGGCATGGCATGCGTGCCAAATCACCAGCGAAACGTGGTGCAACCCACTCCAGCCGCACTATTCGGGATGGACCAGTCAGTCCACTAGGGCAAGCTTGGGATATGCAATGAGACCCAGGTATATGCATGCCTTACTGATGAGATATTTTAGCCGAGATGGAAATTTCAGCCGATCGGTGTGGTTAACTCTAATATAATAGATACTGAGGCTCTCGTGGACCCTGCATATGTGACTACGATATCCAGAAATAGGGTCTCGTATTCCAACTTCCGACTTTCAACTTCTGACTTCCATCAGCTGAAGATGGCATATTTTCTAACCGGTGCACGGATCCGCAGCCTTGTCTGTTGCTGTACTTCAGATTGGGTGCACATGTCGTACTGCTTTAAGCCGTAATACAGCTACACGAGAGCAATTATTCCGAACGTTATTACACATGGCTTTGACCGGCGCACTTGATACAATCGCAAACACGGACGGCTTCGTTGTACGAGACCTTTTCACGTTAGATGACGCCGGCTTTCTCGTAGGCGTAGTATTGGAGGTGAGACATGGTGTATGTAGGTGGTGTAGTGATCTGGAAAGATTCGGAGGCTTTGCGCGGGGGGGTGAGAGATGCTTAGCGAATGATATAAACCTTGGAAGTCTTCTCGATATCTCAAAGACATGAAGCAGTAATACATTGTCATAATGTCTAGAAAGTCGTTATGTAATTCTCTACCCTCGGAGTATAAATCCCTCTGCCGATTTCAGAACGAACTTGATTTTTCTAAGATCTAGAAGTCCCTTTTAGAGGCTTTAAATCTGCGCCAGCACATTCAGAGCACATAGCGGCTGCCATCCATCAGTAACTGCCATTCATGAGTCAAGTAGACCAAGGAAACTCACAATGTCAAATTCTCCCTATCAGCCAAATCCATCTGACTATTATCCACAACACGAGTCACCTGGGTACCATCGACATCGAGGGTTTCGACAACACCATTGCTGGCCACTTGATCCTCTGCTTGAAGCTTGTCGCGCCGCTTGTTCTCGCGACTAAGGTAGACTCTAAGGAGTATAATTATGATAGAGGGGAGAATTGCGGCGACCTTTTTTCCCCAGTTAGTGAGAATTTGGGACAACGGGGAATCGTATACCTTACCACTAGGATGATAACCCATGTTGGCCTATAGCGAGGCTGGAAATAAGTATCATTAATGAGTTGAAACTATCTTATGCGGATGGATAGGAGCAAAGCAAAACTAACCTTCCACTCCGGACGAAACAGCTGCGGAGATATGATATTTCCCAAACCGTAACCAACATGATACAAGGCAATCACGGTCGTCTTCTTCGTGTGGCCCGCGGACGCATTAGCAGCCCATATCATGACAACGGCGTACGGAATTCCAGCCGTGGATCGGATCCAGGTTGCCGATATGAGGCCCCAGCGGTTGGACCAAGGGAGGGCTAGAATTCGTTACTAACTGTATCATAGAGTCGATCTGAGTCTCAAAGAAAACAGACCTAGAAGGAGAATACTAGATAGGGCTGCTGGGATATACGCAACGAGGGAGATCCACGCGCGGCAGTTCTGGTTTGAATTAGCATATAGTCAGTGGTGGGATTGATAGACGGAGCTCTGCAGGACTTAGACTTACCTTGGTGTGGTGCAAGGCAATTGCTGCGGCTCCTAGGGAAAAGAAAGATACTATTCCAGAAACGGTGCCGAGCAGGGTTGTTTGCAGAACTGTAAACCCGAACGAATTGATGATGAGCGAATACTGGTTTGTCATTCCGTTTGCCATCTCCTGGGACCAGGCGTGTAGGAAGAAGAGCCATGTTTTCGGGTCTTTGATTGCTTCGATGAACCTATTTCTGAGATTAGCAGTCAGGCCCTTGGGCTTTGAGGATGGTATTGTACGTACTGATACTTCTTAAACATCTTCTGCTCAATCCCCGAATGATTCTCCTTGATACGTAGAATAGCCTGAGCGCGCTCTTCGGGAGTCAAGAAGCTGGCGTAGACAGGGCTATCCGGGAAGAACAGCCATACAGCAACACCAAATATAATCGTGACGACACTCGTGATGACCATGAACCATTTCCACGGGGCGAAGTTTCCTGTATCAATCCACAGCACGCCGTAGGAAAGTAGTCCCGAGGTGATAGGACTTGCGTTGCCGATTGACCACATGATCGGCATGATCACAGCCTGTTCATTGTACGTGAAGAACATGGACATGATAACGAGAAAGGCCGGCACGATGCAGGCCTCGGCTAGTCCGAGGAAGAAGCGGACGACGAATAGCGAGGCGAAGCTGTTGCAGGGAGCGTGGAGGAGGATGATACAGCCCCTATCCTATGTCAATGACTTAATCAGTCTGAGAAGAAGGAAGAGGCGCGTACCACACGATAAGATTCCCGGCGAGCCATTTCCCCACTGGGAACCTCTGCAGAGCCCAGTTTTGTGGCCATTCCGCCAGTAGATACCCGAAGTAAAAGATGGACGATAGCCAGTTATACTGATTCGAGTTTAGATGCGCGTCGTCCATGATTCCTAGAATAGCAGAGCTTCCCAACTGCTTGATTGTTAACACCACCCTAGGTTATTGGATACTAGATGGAATTGTAGGCATCACTGACCGTTTGCTTATCCACATACATCAGATGATATCCAACACAGAGGAATGGAACAATGCGCCACAGACATTTATTCCGTATCGCTTCTGCTTGTTCCGGCGTCGGGTCGGATACCTGAATCTTGGAGAAAAGCTTGAAACTCTCGTCCGCAAACTGCGCAGGGACCTTGAGGCCATTGTTAACCTCGTCGCATCCATCTTGAGGTTCCGCAGTCGCTTCAGCACCGGACTTGGAATAATCGGAAGACATGGCGGAGAGTACGGAAGCAAAAATGAACGAACTTGGAAGCCTTCTAGTCTAATGGAAAAACCCCAGGACCTACCCACGCCCTAAATAGCGAGTACAACCCGAGTGATGGCAAAGCCAAGTCATTGCGCCATATTTCTCCCCGCTGTCGCTGTCACCTTCTGGACAGCCGCCGACGTAGAAAGCTTGAAGCTGCGAAGCATTTGGCGGTAGTTGCGTAAAGCCGCGCTAAAAGCACGCATGGATTCGCCATCATGCGCGGCTGACGTGCTTGTACATAGGTATACCACGCGATAGCTACCCAACTCTGATTGGAGTAATATTGGAGTAACAACATGCTTGTCGAGCTTGATAAGCAGCTTTCCCCCTCTTCAAGGGTATTGACTGTTCAAGGTTTTGTCCAGAACGACCATGGCTGCCAACACTGATACCCTCCGTGTTCTTATTACTGGAGCGGGCATTGCTGGGCTCGCAACTGCAATCTCTCTTTCTCACATCGCCAGAATACCAAATCTGGATGTGCAGTTGTATGAACAGGCACCTGAGCTTTTGGAGATCGGAGCCAGCATTGCGCTTAGTCCGAATGTAAGATATTTCTGGAGTTCCATTGGGTCAGTTAGCCCAGGCTAAGGAAATTCATGCAACAGGGTATGCGCACTCTAAAAAAGCTCGGCGTACACAAGGCACTCGCAGATGAAATTGGCTTCAGAGGTCCAAGTGGGATTCCCCAGATCTATCGGTCCGTATTACATTCATTTTACTAAGAACGATTCAGGATGGGATGGGCACTGACTATTATGTTCAACCAAGGCACTGGAAAACAAATCAAGTCGTTTCCGTAGACACGCACAATAACGTCCCTGATCCACGTCACCATACGACGCGTTTCCATCGAGGCCATTTGCATGCTGCGCTACTAGAGCATGTACCTCGGGAGTCCATCCACCTAGGCAAGAAGCTCGTACAGGCCGAGGTGAATGAAGGTGGTGTATCTTTGCATTTCGAAGACGGGACCTGTGCTCATGGTGATGTCTTGATTGGCGCTGATGGGTTGAAGTCGGTTCGTGATGCTGATTCCGAGGTTACTTTGTTTTGTATTTGGCCTCGAACTAAGTCATCTGTACAGAAAGTCAGGCAGTCGTTTATTCCGGACTATAAGCTCCGGTTTACCGGAAAGGTCTTCATGAGATCGACATTCGACGCTTCGTTGGTGGAGGGGAAAGTTCCTGATCTACCGATAGATTCTGTGCACTGGGTAAGTTCAGCCGGAAGAATATGGACTGCTTTCATTGACAGGGAAGTAGTGGGGGCCTGAGGATAACTTCTTCGCCTCCAGACTCGGTACGCCTCTCTCTCACCAGGGCCGCGAACTTCGAAGGCACTAACACAGTCTCCAGGGAAAAACCAGTACACAACCGTAGGGGCATACAGCGACGCACGGTGCAGTGAAGAGATAGAGAAGAGCATTGCATGGGACCAAAAAGCGGATATAGAATTCCTACGAGATCGATACAAGGTACCTTACCTTGCTTGTTGCTTGCATTCCCTCCTTTATTATTAGAATTCCGCTGACATCGGAAACGCTAGGACTGGCACCCCCTGATAAAAGCCCTCACCGAGGTAACCCCGTATACGCATCTGTACCCAAATTTCACCGGCGACGCAATCCCCAGCTGGGTATTTGGCTCTCGGGCTACGCTTGTCGGAGACGCTGCGCATGCCCATGGCGGTGCATTCGCTGCGGGTGGTTCGTTGGCTCTTGATGATGCGCTTGCCGTAGGGCTTGCCTTTAAGCATGTCCTGCGCTCTGGTTCTGGCTCAAAGGCGGTGCTTGGGGTTGACGCGATTCAAGTAGCTCTTAGAATTTATGAGAGGACTAGACAGCCGCATACTGATCGGTTGCTGCGGATTGTTCACGGGCAATTGGATAGCAAGACAGGACCTCGGGCTGGAACGACGGACCAGGATGGAAATGTTACGGAAAGGATGAGCAATAGGCCCGACACGACCTGGTTGTCGGAACATGATGCTGAGGCTGCCTTTGCTGACGTGGTTGCGGAGTTTGGGATGAAAGCAGGGGCTCAAGGGAGCAAGCTCTAAATCAATAGACGTCTACATGTATTCCTGACTATAAAGTGGAGGATACTTAATTTTCGTAGAACAAGTGTGAATTTTTCAATGCATAAGCGCAGTTCAGACAGGTCATGCCACCAGGCGCATGCGTTCTTTGTCGTCCTCCCAACCCCTCCATCAACCCCCATCAACCCCCATCAACGAGCCATTTACAACAAAACCCCCCAAAACCAACAAAATGCCCCCGGCAACACGAGACGGACTGGCCTGGGATGACAGCGGCCTCGACATTGTGCCAGTATGGACTCGAGAGCCGAACCTGGACGCCATCCTGAACGTGTGCCGTGAGAAGGTCCAGGCAACCAGTGTTTCTTTCTTCGCCGAGGGCGCGTTCAACATGGTCCATCTCGTCCAAACCAACGAGCGCAGTTTTATATTCAGAGTCTCGCTGCCCGTTCATCCGCAAAGCAAAACAAGGGGCGAGGTCACGACGCTTCGCTTTCTCCGCCGCGAGACAGACATCCCCGTACCAGAAGTCGTCGCATTTGATGACTCCGGAGACAACAAGATCGGTTTTGAATGGATTTTGATGGAGCGCATGCCCGGTGTTTCGCTATACAAAAAGTGGCGGACGCTGAATCAGGTTCAAAAGGCGGCACTTCTGCACCGTGTAGCCGAATTCCAAGCTCAAATATTCCGTCACACCTTCTCTGGGATTGGCACCTTGCTAACGGCCGGCGAAACTGAATGCCAGAAACCGCAACCAGGTCCGTTGGTATCAGGGACGTTCTTCGCAGGTTCCCACTATGATCTCGATATACCCCGTGGACCGTTCCGTTCAAGCCACGATTGGCTCTCCGCTGAGCTCGAAATCGCGATTGCAGATCATACTACTGACAAAGAAGAGGCCGAGGACGAGAGCGATGAAGAAGATGCAGAGTTTGCCCTGAAAATCACGCATAGACTGATCTCGCTTCTCCCGAAAGTCTTCCCTCCACTGCAGAGCCCCCCGGAGAGATCGGCAATATGGCATCAGGACCTTTCTCTGAGCAATATTCTGGTCAACGAGCAAGGTGAAATTACTGCTGTGATTGACTGGGAGTGTGTCTCCGCTATGCCATTGTGGATGGCTACTGAAGCGCCTAAATTTCTAGATGGGTCAACTAGGGACGAAGAACCGAAGCGTGCAACCTATGCTGATGAGAGTCCTACGACAACAGCATTCACGGACGGCGAGGAAGACGAGCTGGACAATGAGGGCAAAAACCAGCTGTATTGGATTCACCTGATGGAATACGAAGCCACGCAACTGAGACGATCATACAACGCAACTATGCGCCACCTTTACCCTGGTTGGGATAATTTGGTCGAAGATAGCGCATTCAAGCAGGATTTTGCCGGGGCTGTCTTTCGATGTGCTTATGGAGCGTATCTGAGGAGAATTTCGCAGTGGATTGATGCTGTAGAGCGTGGTGAATTTCCAAGATTGCTCGATGTTTTACAACCGTCAATATGATCTCCTTTTACGCCTGTGGCGACAATGCGACGCCAGGTAGATGACATGATAGCGATCTCTCTATTTCTCAACCATTGTTCTTCCGATGAATATAACCTTGTGAGGGGCTGTCTTTGCCTGATGGTTGCCCTCAGTCTGGTCTACGACTCTCCAAATATGTGGCTTCTTTCTATACCAGCTCAATGGCGGGCGTCCTCCTAGACCGATACCGAGGTCTCTAGTGTCGTCGAAAAGACCGGCCTCCTTATCGCTTCCAGCGGTCTAAAAAGACGAGATTCTAGCCTATAAAGGTTATACAGACAGAGTTGAGAAAGAGGCCAAGAGCAAAGTCTGAAAGGCCGCGGATCTGGGCGGGTGCAGTTTGAGAATGAGTGTTGGGAGACGATCAAGCCGACGACGCGGTATGGGAAGGTTTGGAGGTATATGGATGGTTGATGAGCTGTGGTCTTGCCAGCGTAAAGGATGTTTTCTCTGTATTGCTGTCAATAAAAGGTTGATTATGTCAATGTGCCCCTTCTGGACGTCGAATGGCTTGCTTCACTTATTACGATCAATACCTATATCAACCAGTAATACTCGCAGTACGTTGTCGAGATCAAAGCACTAATTTGATATCCAGATACCGCATGGGCAGAGGCCCAATGGTTTAATATGTTCATCTCTCAGTTCCGCTCTTGCATATTGACGAGATCTATATTGTCAGAATATCTCGTCCAGCAAGCTGAGATACATATGGTATATCTGCCAGGTGTTTACTCCACCAGCTTAATGCACACCTTCCCAATATGGCTCCCTGAGGTTAGATACTCAAACGCCTCGACAACAGTCTCTTCTGAGAATCCAAACTCCTTCTCAACCGGCAAACGCAGTCCCTTCCGCGCAACAAAGCGGACAACCTCCTGCAAAAGCTGCGTAGACCCCACAACAACACCACGAACGACCGCCCCCTTGGCAAGCGCCATACTAGCAACATCCGGCATCTCCTCAGCCTTGGCTTGAGACAAGAACCCAATAACAGAAATGTTCCCGCCCATCTTGACCGACCTGATGCTCTCGGCGATGGTTCCAGACCCGCCGTTTTCGAGGACGTAGTCGACGCCGTCGCCGTTGGTCAGGCGGTGGACTTCCTTTGACCATTCAGGGTGCGTTTTGTAGTTGATCGTGTAGTCTGCGCCGAATTTTTCTTTGACGTACTGTAGTTTCGAGTCGCTGGAGGATGTGACGATTGTGAGTGCGCCGGCGGCCTTGGCCAGGATTAGGCCTGTGATGGAGACACCACCAGTCCCTAATACATAAAGGAGGGTTGTTTAGTTTCTTTAGAGGAGCCTTTATGACATGAAAGCTGCTTCGTACCTTGGCACAGAACAATCTGCCCCGGCTTCAATGGAGTAAGAGCATAGAGCGCATTCCACGCAGTGACACCCGTGCAAACAAGGGTAGCCCACTCCGAAAAACTCTGCGGCGAGTCCTTGGGAAACTTGACAACAGCAGCAGCAGCGACTGTGATGTATTCACGCAGAACCCCATCAACAGGCGCCCCATGGCCATTATCCCAATTCATCTGCTGGCCGTAGAGGTTCGTCGGGTCGAAGGTGCTGACGACATGATCGCCCTTGGCGAGATCCTTAACCCCCTCGCCAGCCTCGACGACGACGCCAGCGGCGTCGGAGCAGGGGACCACGTTGTCCTTTGTAGGGAAGGGGTAGAGGGAGAGGGCGACGCCCACGTCGCGGTAGTTCAGGGATACGGAGTGCACTTTGATGAGGACCTCGTGCTTGGCGGGTTTGGGGATGGGTTCTTTGTATGCTTTGAAGTTTTTGAGCGAGTTGCGCTCGCTGGGGATGCGGATGACGGTTTGCTGGGACATCGTGAAGTTGGGTTGGGTTGGGATTGTGTTGAGTTGAGAGATTGGTTAGGACTCTAGAGCGCGTTTGTCTTTGTTTATATAGTTATCCCTACTGTATCTTGGGGGATTTATCAGCGGGGTTGCTTTGAAATCATATCAAATCACCAACGTCATTTTCATCTGTAGGTGAGGCCAAAAGTGAGTCTGTTTGTACCTGGATACATGGATTTCTCCAAATATCTCCAAATTCTCCAGATTTCTCCAAAACAACCCACTTCTCCAAACGTACCTGACATCTCCTATTCTGATTGGACCAGGAGTCCATATGATCCACCCGCTGAGTAATCTCCTGGACTTCTCCAAGGACATTCCTCATTCCTCCCTTGAGAGGCCATCATTTCCTGTTTTTCTACCGCTGGTATATTATAACCCCATTTAACCATGTCAACTATGGCTGGTCATGGGCCCGATGATAGGAGAGAGTTTGCCTGTGCCTACTGCCAGAAGGCCTTTCGTAGGCTGGAGCACCTTCAACGCCACACGAGACGACGTTCGTGCTATCTCTACCTCGAGCCCTAATCTAGTTAAATTGACACTGTATAGATACCAATGAAAAGCCGTTCGCATGTCGATGTGGGGCAATGTTCACCCGTCGCGACCTGCTGCGTCGACATGAGCAGATAGTCCATCATTGTGCCACCGATACTAATGCAAATAGCGCACCACACCAGGTTTTCGTTGATGACCATGAATCATTGATGCAGCCCCAGCATGAAACGTCCCCTGTAGACTTTCGAGACAGGGATATAGGGGATACGTCTACTCGGTTTGACCAGGCTCAATTTTCTATTCAAACGCCTGATTCCTCGAGAGCCTCGATTGGCTTATATCCCCACCAGTCCCCGAGGTACGTAAATAGCTCATGTGCCTTGTCCAATAGGATAGAATACCGTCGTTAGAATCAGATACTAACATGAGATAGAACTCTGTCCAACCCGCTTGCAAATCAGTCTTCTCTCCGAGACCAGGTACCCCATCACGGTGGTGAGTACCCTTGGCTGATATTTCCACTTTCCCTTCCAACCAGTGATTGATGGCTAATTAGCCAAGGTCCTGACATCCGCAATAATGAAGGCGTCTGGTTTCACCGGGATAACGACCAACCTTATGCGAACGGCTTCCCCACCATATTCCCATCCCCGCATCTATCCCTAGGTAAGAAAATATACTGTGACCGGCCAAGTAGAACACCGGGTGACATCTTTCCTACAAGCATCTCAAATCGTTCCGCATTCCCCAACCCCGAAAGTCACACATGCCGACAGATCCAGACTCCTCTTCTCGCTCGGGAGGGTTGATAAATCATTTCCCAACCCTAGCTTGCCCTCAAGCAATGCCTTGACTCGGTACATCGCCGGATACTTTACCGGATTCTACGCTCATGTCCCTTTTACGCACATTCCAACATTTAAGCTCGAGACGTGCTCGCCAGAGCTTTGTTTGGCGATGATGGCGCTTGGTGCTGTCGACAGGTTTGAGTTCACTGCGGCTACTGAGCTATTTTATCTTTCCAAGGCCCTTCTGCTTGATAGCCAACAGCACAGGGTTCGATCTGAGACACGCAGGACAGACTCTTTCAGAGATATTATTACACTACGAAAACAACTCATCGACGAAGTGCGCTGCCTACTTTGTCTCGCATTTTTCGCCTCGTGGCAGAGCAACCCGAGCATCAGGAATGAAGCGTGTGTTCTATCGGGCCTACTGGGACATTCACTAAGGCTTAGCGGCCTAGAAGAAGCACCACATACTACGCAGTACGATACTTGGGAACAGTGGACGGAATTCGAGTCCGAAAGACGAACTAAGCTATTTGCGTTCTGTTTCCTGAACGTTCAAAGCATTGCTTATGACGTGCCGCCGAGTATCTGGTGTGACGAGATTAAATTGAAACTCCCCTGCTCTTGCCCAGAATGGACGGCAACGGATGCCACGACTTGGGAGATGCTCCGGAAAGCAACGACGCCGAATGAGCAAGGGTTCTTTAATGACGCGCTTGATATTCTGCTGTCGGGCGCCAAGAAGGTAGATTCTAATATTGCTACCGCATCACCAGTGGGTAACTATGTTTTGATGCATGGGCTATTGCACAAGATCATGTGGTCTCGGAGATCCATTCCTGCGAACTTACCGGGTGCTTTTTTGGAGCATTTCCAGGGCACATTTGAGTATATATTTCTTCTTTATGGTCTATTATTCTCTCTACTCTAGAACCTTACTAACTAGTCCTCCACGCCCAGATTAGCGCTCCAACAATGGACCCTCTCATGGCAACAAACCCCAGAGTCAAACCTAGAGCCCTTGGACCCTAACGGCCCCTTACCATTCACATCAAGCGCGCTGGTCAGCCTCGCATACGTGCGCAATTGCTTCGATCTATTCCCAACAAGAAAGCTTTCTACGTGGGCTCCGAGTGATATTGCCCAAGTACTTCAGGGCTCATTTCCCGTGGAGCGCAAACGAAACACGCTCTTGGCAGCATACCACGCAACGAATCTGCTTAGCACCCTGGTCAAGCTGGGTGTCCAATACTTCAAAAATAATCACGCTGTTCTTTGGAGTGTCGAAGCTGCGCTTTGTGGTCTCGACTGCTCGATCTTTCTGCAGAAGTGGCTGAGCCGCGTCCTGGAGACAATGTGTGACGTGCCGTTGACAGGTATGTACATATCATATATTATCTGCATGCAGTCTCCAGTATTGAAAGTAGCTCTCGCAATTTTCGTGATAAGCTTCGGATACTAATTGATCATATTTTCAGATCATGAAATCCAACTCGTCGCTTGGATTCAAGATATCGTTTACGAGGGGCTATCATCAGCAAATGAGGGCTCTCTTGAGAAGCCTACTTCAGCAGTCATGATCCCAGAGCAGATCATCACAGTTTGGTCGCATATAATGCAGGGAAATTCCCCGTACCCGTTCATCAAGATGATAGGGGATGTGCTCGTCGAGTATCAATATTTATCCACTAGGACCCAATGAATCAGTATTCTAAGCTGCCCCTGTATGGAATGGACCTCTCAATCTTTATAAGCGACATTTTCCCCATGAATCGGGGTTTGGAGCAAGGGTTCCTAGGCGGGATATTCCTAGTTGACAATGGATCAGCTTGTATCTATCTATCTTCTTGGTTAGAAGGCTATACTGTGTGTGTAGTCGATACAGGCTTCCTCTACTCCTCTAGCCCGTACTATTCCTCTGATACTCGTAACAATCTTTAATTCACAATGATATTCATCCAAATTATACATCCGGCAACTGCGTCAACCTTTCAATCTCAAAACTAAACCGCGCAAACCGGCTCCTCCTCCGAAAATCCCTCCCAACCCTCGAAAACACAACGGGAACAAGACAAAACAAGGTCCCTATGCCAGAAACCACATACCCAGGAACAACACTCTGGTCACCATCAAACACCACATGGCCCACAAGCGGAGCAACGCCGGCAACAATCGCCCTGACAGCCGCTAGTCCCGCGAATGCCGACGCCGCGTAAACCGTATACGTATCAGTCAGATACCCACTAAGCGTATACGCAATCTCATTCACGCCGAAGCCGATGGGAACCAGGGCAGCCGTGGGAAGGAGAACATTTAAATTGGTCATGGCCGGTGGCGTCGTGCTGTAGAACCACCAGAGCCCAGCGGCCAGCGCGACGGTGCCGTATAAGAACCCGGCGATTTTATCTTCTGGTTCGATAGCGATTTTATCGCGTCTCTTTTGTGCGAGTTTCCGCACTTCCCATATATGCGGGATGGCGTCGAGCATGACGCCGACTATCAGGGCGAGAAAGGGCCAGGAGGATTCTGTGGCGGAGAGGTTAAGACGCTTGAATGCTGTTGTGAGGGATTCTGTGAAGAGGTAGATGAGACCCCATGACACGGCGCTCATGCAGGAAACTATTATGAGGATTGGCTCGGTGGCTAGCATGACCGTGGACCGGATGAAGACGATGTTGAGGAAGACTCGCAGTGTTGGGAATGGGGGGTCGGATGTGTGGTACTTGAGTTCTTCTTCTTCTTCTTCTGCTGCGCCTCGGCGTTCAGCACGGATTAAGCTGATTTTTCTAGCGAGGATCTTGCTGGGCCGACTTTCTTTGATGCCTAGCAGAAGTAGGTTACAGAGTGCGGTGCCGATTGCAGCGCTGTAGAAGATCCATCGCCTGCTTTCCTGTTAGATCGTGGCTACAGAGGTCTTGCTTGGTAGTGTCTTACCAACTAGCAACCATTGTAATAGACGACGCATACACCGGCCCGAACGCCAATCCCGCCGTCGCAGCTGCATTCCACAGCAGAATGATCCAGACTCGGTGTTCCGTGCGGAATTGATCTTCTACCGTGCCGCTCACGACAACAGACGGAACGGCCGACGCGAGTCCTGAGAAGAATCTCCCTACAACGACGGCGGCGAGATGCGGGACGACTCCGACGACAAGGCAGGAGATGCTAAACAGAAAGCAAGACAGGAGATACGGCATGCGTCTTCCAAAGAGATCAGAGGAAGGAGGAAGAATTAGGCCTCCGACTGCCTGGCCAATCTGGTACCTGCGCGCAGACCAACAATGGTAAGTTCAGCCCGTGCGACAAGACAGATAGATAGGTAGGCTTACGTGAGGCTAAATGCAACAAGGAGAGTCATCTTGCTTGTGTCGTAATCTGATAGGGCGTGCTCAGCCGCAGAGGCCTGGTCGTGTTAACGAGTGCTCATACTCCGGTCTGGACCCCGACCCCGATCTGACGTACCCCGGTGGTGCTAATCACGGTTCTGGGGAGAAAGAAAGGAGTGAGTCTATTGGAAATACAGCGGATGGATAGATTGTTGGACGAACTCACGTGTAAAACTCCAGGAACAATACCAGAGACGTGTCATACGTCTTCCTAAGCAACGACCAGTTCCGCGGATGGTCTTTGCTGTCCCCCCGCCAGCGAATATAGCCGGTCGCGACGTCCATCTCTAGCTCATGGCGGGCGAGTTGTTCATCTGTGACACTGCTGTTCAATGGACCCGACGAGGCGCCGGGTGGCTTCTCCTCCTGTCTTTGTCTTTGTGTCGCCATAGCCAGCTAGGTAGGTAGCCCACTGAAGTCGTTATCGTTGACGAAGAAATTCCCGTCCGATCTCCGAGCCTCGATATAAACCAAACCGTGCGTAATATTAGCTGAACAGCACTTTATGTTTAGCATGTGCGCAGCACTTGAACCCCCTGAAACAGCCCCCAACCAGACGGACTAGATCCCGTAGAAAAAGAACAAGACAGGGTCGTAGCTGCAGGGATATAATCCTTCCCGAACGCAATTTGAGCTAAAGTAACATGAGCCCTCACTGGCCCCTCAGCTGAACATTCTGTCAGGGTGTCAGCCTCACTCAGCGCCGCGCTGATTAGTCGTTGGCTGCAGGTCCCTGGTCCAGCCCACATGCACTGCACTGCTCACCCCAACAACTGAAATAGCAAGGGACAGCTGAGACATGTTCTACTTACACACGGGCCTCCGGTTCGAGCTGTATATTCATACATACATATTGCGCCAGAGGAGGCCCCGTTTTCATATGGGGATTCGCGGCTCCGGACTACATCTGTGGGTCGTAAATAAAGGCAATGGCGAAGTTCCGTCGTGCTCTGCCTGCATGATTCAGCCCGTCTCAGCCTCGCAGGCCTGACTCTAACTAGCCCGTTGATTCGTCTAATGTGATAGGGGCTAACTTCGCGGCGCATTGGCAATTTGGCAGTTCTTATGCATTCGAGTGCGGTTATTGGTCACACCGGGTATGACGAAAGGGTGGTGTTTTTGATATAAGTACGATTTGTGGGATATAAGCAGGGAAGATAGCCGGTGGTGCTGTGCAGGTAAGGAAAGTACACAATACACAAAAACCACAGAAGAAAAATCTACGCCATGGATAAGCAGACGAACACAGTGAAATCGCTGGAGAAAGCCCTCGCGGCGAATATACAGAACGTCGCATGGGGCACGACACATCGCGCAGAGGCCGATTTCCGCAGTAAGACAGACAGACCCTTTGACCGTGGATCGTGGATCGTGGATCGTGGTGTTCTTCAGCTAAACGTTTAGGCGATGTGATTACGACCCCGTCACTCGGGATGCTCGCCGCAATGGCGAACACGAGCCTCGGGGACGACGTTTTCGAAGAGGACCAGACGACTGCTGAGTTCCAGTCATTCATCGCGACGCTATGCGGACATGAAGCCGGGGCGTTTGTTATTTCCGGGACAATGGCGAACCAATTATCGATCCGGACACTGTTGGCGCAACCTCCTCCGTATGGTATCCTGGTTGATGAGGAGTCACATATCATTAATTTCGAGGGAGGTGGAGTTGGCATGAGTGGCGCTTCTATCCAGGCTGTTCCGCCATCGAATGGCCGGTATCTGGTCTTGGAGGATATCCAGGCGCACGCTGTCATCACAGAAGATGTACACAAGTGTCCTACCAGGGTGATCAGCATGGAGAATACAGCCGGGGGGAGTATTGTGCCGCTGACGGAGTTCAGAAGAATCAGTCAATGGGCGCACGGCCACGGGATCCGAATACATATGGACGGAGCTCGATTATGGGAGGCCGTGGCAGCAGGTGCTGGAAGTTTACACGACTATTGTAGTATTTGCGATCTGGTGAGCTTGGATTTTAGCAAGAACCTCGGAGCGCCGATGGGTGCGATGGTGCTTGGGTCTACAAGGCTTATCGCGCAGCTTCGCCGGGTGAGGAAGAGCCTTGGAGGAGGAATGCGGCAGTCAGGACCGCTTGCTGCCGCTGCGCGGTATGCAGTTGCGGAGCAGTTTGGCCATGGGCCATGGGGAAGTAAGGACAAGTTACGCGCCGTGCATGTGCTGGCGAAGCGGGTTGGCGAGATGTGGATTGAATTGGGAGGCGAATTGCGGCGTGGTGTTGAGACGAATCATGTATGGCTCGACTTGAACAAAGCTGGGGTTGATACAGCGCGGTGGAACGGGATTGGGAAGAGACATGGGGTGACGTTGGATGGAGGCCGTGTTGTCCTGCATCATCAGATTTCGACAGAGGCTGTTGTGAGACTGGGATCGGTGTTCCACGAAGCTTTAGGGATTCGTCCGCATCTTTAGTATTATGAGAGGCAGAATGAAACAAACAAGATCAAGAGTATTCACTGTCGGGCTTTACAAGAATCGGATAAAACATTTAAGTGCGATATTAAGCCACGCTTCCACTGCACGGGATTATCTACAGCTTGGAGAAGAACGGTTTGATCTGATATTATCTCCATGTCAAAAGCTATTCTCAAGATAACTGTATTCATAAGGTACTACAAGTCTCGTAATCATCTAGCCCTTTCGCTTCAAATACCAAACATCACATAGTCCTAATATTCAAGTCCCAAGGTTCGATTCAAGTCCTTCCTTATCAGCCCCCTTGGTCTGTTTAGATGCACGCGGATCCAGGTCTTCAAGGTTTCGTTTTTTCTGTTTCGTAAGCTCTCTGCCTCTGCGAGAACTTTTGGCAGGAATGACATTCATGTTGTCGTCGGTATATGCGCCACCAACGAAGGGTATTAGTTCCGGATGATCTCTCTTCAGCTTTGTATACCGCTTATCAATGTAGATATACCTTCGAGGCTTGGTACAGAGCTCGAGAAAGCCGCTTCCCATAAACTTATCAACAAGACTGTTTGCCTGACAGACTTTTTCCCAGCCATGGTTTACAGTATAAGTTGACCATAGTTCAAAACCATTCTTATCCTGTTGGTAAATCCGAAATGCTAGGCGTGCGCCAGGGTCCTTTTCCTCGGCTGCTGCAGCCCATGTCTGGGGATGTCTTTCGCCTATGGGCGACAGCTCTGCTTTCACCCAAAAAAATCCGTCTTCTGATAGCTGATGCTCCATGTCGAATGAAATGGTACAATGTTGAACCGTAAAACTCCCTCTATACATTCTCGGGGTTTCCCCCTTAAGTTGGTATCGATTGCCAGCCAACAACTTCAGCCCTGAAACAAAAGAAAGCGAACTCGGCAACTCGTTTTCTCTTAGAAGCTTGTCCAGTTCCGGACCCGTAGTCAGAATATTCTCGCAAGTGTGGTATTCTTCATCGTCTATTAGGTCCACATTATCCATCACCTGGCCATCGTGGGTTACTTCGGGAACTGGCATTTGGTGCGGACAAATCTCTCTGTGAATTGACCGAACACTGTCCAAAAGCTCTTCTGGGATGACATGACGTCTTTCAACCTTTGACCTGGGTATTAGTCGAGGACGAGGCTCTTTTGCTCTAGAACGTCGCGGCAAAATAAGCGTGAGAACAAGAAGTCCATATCTCAAGGAGCCTCCAACAGCATCTGCCAAGCGGAGCAGGCTTGTATCCTGTCCAAATCCCCTTTTCAGTAAGCCAGGCTTTTAGTACTGGCTCAAGGTCAGCTGGAGTAGCTGGAAGAATTTTTCCATCTCTCTCATTTGCCCATTGTCGAACTATTAAACCAAGAACCGTAGAACACTCGTAGAAAGATGGGAATAGTGTAATACCAGTGATTGCGGAAACAAACTTGAAAATACTTGTTAGATCATAGGAATGTTTCCCATGACTAGCCCAAAGTTCAGACAGAGTCGGCGCGCGAATAAATATTCTTGCAATCATGTTTTGCTGAATCTCGACCCATGTATTATAAGGCTTGTCATGAAGAGTCAAAACCACTTTCTTCACATTGCTTGGGATTATCATTTCGTCAATATCACCGCACATTATGATAACTCGAAGACGACTGCCAGCGATAAGCTCTTGAGATGCATTATAGAGAATATTGCATTCAGAAGCAGAGAAAGGCTGTACTTGAAAGCTTTCAGGTATATAAGCATATTTCTGAAAGTTAAATGCCCATATTAACGAGTTTGAAGCTTGAAAACCGCTTTCTCGTAAGCACCATGGTATGCAAATGACCTGACCATTCTCATCATAGTCATGTAGAGGGACATTATCAGAGATAACTGCTATGGAAGCCTCAAAGCTTCCAATAGGTCTGAGTATCTCAGTTTCAGAGCCAATCTTCGAATTATTATGTTTCAACTTGGCTATTGTTGACTGAAACCAACATTCAGGATCCATGGTGGGCACTTCCAAAGGGGCCCAAATATCAGCAGCTTGAATCAAGGGTACTTCCTCGGAACCTAGACTAGCATTGATAGCGTGGCAAATGGCGTTGTAATAGTCCTGTGGATCCATGTTTCTTCTCACTGGCAATTCCTCGGAGTTTGATATCAGGCGTCGCTTATGGTTTTCGCTGTTGTGATGGAGTGCCCACTCACGTATTTCATGATCTGGTGAATCAGATAGAAGTTGCACAACCTTATGGCGAGAATAAGGGCTAAGAGACCTTCCCTGAAGTAGAGGAGACATAACATTTAGACCAATCCCAGAGTAGTGGCCTGGGCATGGCCCAAAAATTTCTTCTAGACTCGAGGCAGGAAGGGATTGAAAAGCCCTACACATAGCCATCTCCAAAAGGTTTTCAAACACAAGCATAACCATCGTATTGGTTCGTGGAGGAAAAGGGACGGTCCAAAGCCGAATGAAGTTGGTGCGTCTTGAGCTTGAGGGTCCATTATTACTAATATAGTAATAAAGAGAGGACCTTGATCCTTTTATTATGCTCCTGATATGCTGCATACTTCGAAGTGATGGCCGGTCGGACTGGCCAACATAGAAACGTAGATATTCTGGGAGGATTGCCTGTGTAACGAAGCTCAGATACCCTCCATGGGGATCTTTCCAGGTTTCCGGGTTCAAGGTTTGCTTAAGGCGGATCGCATGTAACCTATTGAATATGGTTAATGATAACCTTGGAAGGTACTAAATAAGTAGTACTAGTACTACATAGTAGTAGTGAAGATAGCAAAGAAAGGGTGATTCCTTACCCTCGGCCGTAATTACTTGATCTCGCAATGCCCGAATATCAGGGTCAACTGTACTATAAACCAAATTGGAGAATTCCTCTGACCCGCCCATAGCTGTAATGACAGAGCGATAAATTCCTCGCTCAAAATCTAGTTGTACTTTGGTTTCAGAAAAGATAAATTCAACCAGTTGACGGATAATGTTTCGTATATCAGGGAACTGAATCTAGAGACTCGCATATACATTAGTAATACTCAGTCAATAATTTCACGCAAACGTCATACCTGGTTACTCTGTTGTTCATGAGGTTTCAACGGAAGATCAGCCACATTGGTCGCAATGATAGCTGTCTGAGTCTCATCACAACAGCCACAACATGGGTAAGAACCGCAAAAGCCATCGCACGTCCCACTGCCGGGGCAGAAATAGGACTGACATTTCCGGCAACAAGGATTACAAGGGTGTATCTTTGTCACCTGCTGATAGCATTCGAGACATAACTGTCGTAGCTTTGCTGGATCCTGTTTCTCGCTCTCAGGCTAGGAAGCTGGCTACCTTCGAGTTGGATATTTTGCGTGACGAGGCATTGTTGGAGAGCAAAGGCTAGTAACTGGTCGTCGACAGGCTGGGTTGCTACACAACAGGAAACAAAAGGGAGTTCTCTATGCTAGCATGATACATCTTAACCTGTGGTGGGGAGCGCTAGTACTAGCGTTGAGCAAGTATTCACTTCACTTTATTATAACAAAGAAAGGGATTAGCTCTCTGGCTTGTGAATGAGAAGCTGTCCGGCCGAGAGAGCTCAGATATGTAAAGATCCATCCGTATTCGGTAATGTGTTAGTCCATGCTCCACGTGACTCCGGCCCGAAGTGTAAAAGAAGTCATGGTAAAATTGTCGAGGTTGACACATATTGGGTAAGCAATGACGACCGCCCATCGATTCGCCTCTATAGCTCAGTGGTAGAGCGCTTGACGTAAGCTATATATTATCTCTATTTCTCTTACAGTAAAACTAACTACCCCTCGGTTGTACCGCAAATTTGATATCAAGAGGTCCGTGGTTCAATCCCGCGTGGAGGCACACACTTTCAATTTTTTTTTCTCCTCATCCCATTATGTATGAGTGTCATCTCCAGCGGAACTGGCAGCTCCCGCTGTGGGTGTTTCGCGCCTTCAAAGCTCGCGTACGACCGACCGCCTGATTGAAAACGAGATACGGGTCGGTTTGAATAATGTTGGCAATTCACTTTCTTGAGGCGTAATGTAATGCCCTAGGGAAGCTTTTAATAGAGAACATTCAAAATAGTATTAAAGTAGCTGGGTTAGTCCCTCTACACCAAACATGTGCTCTTACAGCTGAATATATGTTTAAAGACCCTTATAATTCCAAGCCGATCAACCATCTCTGCACCAAGAACGCCGTACAATCTCAAGCAGTTTGATAAGCAAGTATCTACAATCAAGAAACTATTGTATCACACGCAGAGCCCCTCAGTCTAAAGTCCAATGTAACATTAGAATACACAATCACACGCAAATAAGGGGATCTTCACCACAGACAATAATTGGGTTATAAAAAAGGAGTATAACCTTTGAAAAGTAATAGAGAAGAGCATGGATTATAATAGACTTACTAACTTCTCCGTATTCTCCCTTGTATTCTGAGTTACTATAATATTAGGTAGGATATTTCTGGTGTTGGTATTCTTAGCAGACTTATCAGCTTCTTGAATACAGCATGTAGTTAATTGTTTATTTACCTCGCGGATAATAAGTATATTAGTCGAAGGGATCTTGGCGTGTAGGTTTTTAGCCATGTTTTAGCCTAGGGAGGGGAATATTATATCTAGCACAGGTACAGCATAGTATAGTAATAATAAACTATATAATCTATATAATTATAAGTTATAACTTCTAAATCTTAATATTTCTTCTAGTAATATAAATTATACGTGTATTTTAGTATTTTTAGTATTTACTACTATATCTATATGTGATAACACTCCATATTCAGTAGTTCGATTGATTCGGAATGCCGTGAGGCCAGGTTCGATCAGCTCGGAGACCTTGGGTCCGAAGACCTCCTGGCTCCGAGCGTATCGTTTCTACCTCTGGGCTACGTGGCCTATTTATCTATCTAGCGGAGCTATCCTATTCGATGGCAAGTATCCCGAAGATGCTTGCCGAGGGGAGGTCCGGTGTCGTCGATATCATGACCTCCTGAATGATCCTGTGGATCGATCCCCTCGGAGTCCCTGGAGTATCGACGGAATCACATATATATATCAAGACTTTTCCTATTTAAAAAAAGGTTATATATCATCTTTATAGACTTATAAACCTACCCTTAAAGTTTGATCTATTTATATTAATTTATTGTTGAGATATCTGACTTTAAAAAATGGCTGTTTAATATATAAAACAGGGTAGGCGGGTTATATGGGATGGGCGGGTCGTATGGGAAATACGTTATTGATTGTGAGAGCTGACTGACTAAGAGGCATGACTTGGGAGTAATACCCCTCCGCATGAGGGAACCCAAGTACAAGAGATGCTTATCATGAAAACTACCAGGTAACTAAGGTAATAAAAAAGATAATCCTAGAGTGAAGTTGCGGAGTTATTACTATTATAAAGGAAGAAAGCATGGACGACTCCCCCCTAATATACTCAAGCATAAGAGTCCCGAGGGAAATATAAAGGTGTCCAGCTGGCCGAACACCGTGGCTTTTTATGGCCTTTTACCTAGAGGAAGACACAGACCATGATCCACTTCAGAAGGATTTAAGTGTTGATATACTATTAAATAAGGCGGCTAGAAATGAATATCTATACAGACCCTTCTGGTTTGAAGCTTGAATACATGCAGCGGCGAGATAATAGGCATGGCATCGGGCCGAGCATGGTTCAGTTAGACGAGGTTTACAGGAGAATCTTCGCGAAATTATGGAGGATATAAGCCGAGACCCTTCTTGAGTAGTGAGAGATTAGTTGCCCTGGTAGAGAGCATCTGAAGTCTTGGTAGACTGTGCATGGCTTACTCGGGCAGTGCACAGACTCGGGGGGAAGCCGATGGCCAACGTCAGCCACTATAAATATAATTATAATATATTTATAAATAGCTAAGAGCATCGCTCGGCAAGCTTCAGTTTTTGGAGACATCCCGAACTCCGAAACAAGTTCACCAGCAAGTAAGCCTCCATCCCCGGATTTGAGCTCCTTTGATCTCCGGCATTTTCCCCTAGCTTGGTCAGATAGAGAAAGTATGGTTCTCAAGTGTACTGCTTCCTATAAGTAGTATAAATTACCTGGATTTTGTCGGCCTCATTTCGGTCTAAGTTAAATTATTTCGATAGTATTAACCACATCCCTTCGTCAGACACCTGATCCCCCAACCACACGAAAACAATCGCAAACATGGACCAATTCAATGGCCTCTGGGCGTCGGTACGAAGCCCTCAATCCAGCCAATTGCAAAGTGCACACCAAGCTAACTCCTTACAGGAA
Source organism: Aspergillus kassunensis (assembly GCA_027569205.1). Taxonomy (NCBI): domain Eukaryota; kingdom Fungi; phylum Ascomycota; class Eurotiomycetes; order Eurotiales; family Aspergillaceae; genus Aspergillus; species Aspergillus kassunensis. Next base: position 19,111 of record JAPDEQ010000100.1, on the reverse strand, counting down.
AGACCACTATGGACGGGCTTAGAGGATATGCTCAAGATCGTATGTCCCATCCCACCCTACTCAAAACACCAGACCCTGACCACCGACCGGCTAACCACCGAACCACACAGCAAAAAATGGGCTGGGTGATGCGCAAAGCCGCCGGTCTAGCAAACGTCCGCATCGAGCTCTCCATCAGCCGCGAAAACGAGTCTGACCCTGCAAGCGCCCCATTCATGGACATCCACGAGACCGTGTCGGGCGGGTTATCGCAAACACACGAGAAACGGCCGATGGATTGGCGCGTTCATTCCAAGACTGACGCTGCCTTGGGGGAATTGCAGATTCAGTCGAAATTCGTGCCAGGCGTCGTCGGTGAAGGTGGGAAAGTGTGGCCTACTTTCGAGCTGCAGAATAAGATCAAGGACGAGAAGTTGGTTAAGTTCTTGCGTGGCGAGATCCTTGAGAATGGGGCTGGCTCGAGCTGGGTGGTGTCTGGGGCTGAGGATGTCTGGGTGCATGTCTGGGTGCGCAATGAGAAGGATAAATGGGCGGCTGAGCATGTGAGTTCCTTTTGATATCTGGCTACTGGCATTTGCTAATCTCCATCCTGCAGATCTGGGGATTCGAGGAGATTAACGGCAAGCGCTACCACACGCGCCGGGTCGTTTCTTCTAATGAGAAAGGGGAATCCTGCATGGCGAGATTTGTGTATTCCGCTGATGAGAAGAAGTAAGCAGGGGGATTTTATAGGCATTGGATTGTGTGAAGAGTATCTATAATTGTGTTGTTGCAATTTATTGTCCCGCCAGGACGTACAGAAATAGACTTATATAAGTTCATATACCTGATATAGCCCGATAGTGTGATCTACCTGTACAGGTACCTCTGTGAGTTCCTATTATATATAGAAAATACAATAAATATAGACCTTTCATGGCTTACGTATGCACTTAGAGGCATGTTCCGGAAGTTCGTGTGTTTATCTTGTAAAAAGAATGCGCCAGAGGAGATTCGAACTCCCGATCTTTGCATGTCCAGAAAGATACAAGTGCAACGCCTTACCCCTTGGCCACTAGCGCTCACTTATATAATACATTTGGTTGCTCCGAGATATGAAGGGGTACTGCATAAGGAATCATGCTCCATGCAGACAAAATGATGCTATCGCAAACAGATGTGAAGGGGCAGACCACATCTATTCTTGGCTGATTACAAGGACTAAGGAGAGAAATTTACGTTAGATGATTCGCATGTATTTGCTGTGCCATTTCATTCATTATGACGCTACAAACAAACACGCTGTATCTATTACATATCTATCATGCAGAAACAGCTGGATACTCGTATCAAGACAAGCATCAACCACTCAACAGCTGCCCCATTTGTTAATAAAATTTATTACTTCAGCGTCAATTCTACTGCGTGCTCAGGCTGGTTGAACCTTTTATTTAAAAGCCTTGAAACTATCCAGGGGATCGGGATGCCTATTTAGATACTAGATACTATGCTACGTAGCTTGCCTATACTACTGTAGGTTAGTAAGGAAGTATAGCTCAAGATTCCCTACCAAAATTATACAGATAGATAGTAATTAGTAATGTTAGTGTTGAATATGGAAACCTCACTGATTACCTTCTATCTGAAATCTGATGATATTCCTGATGAAGGGTTCAAAGCGTATTCGGAATCGAATATTATCCAATCAAGATAGGTACGTACGTTAAACCCAGCATTGCGCTGAATGCCAGGAATCCAAGAAATCCATCTTCGTTTCTCTTAGAGGGGAGTTCGCCCTCTTGCACAGTTTCGAAGAGGAGCCTGTAAACATCCCCAGTGACATCACCAAACCGTCTTACAACAGCCTGAATTCCCGAAACTGCCGGGTATAAAGTGATAAGAAAACCATACTATGATACTATACTTTTGACTACCCGTCATAGAAGAGGTGAGGTTGGTCTTGGAAGTTGGAGTAATAAAAATTCACAATATTGCTCTATGTACTGCGTAGTAGCGATAGGTTACCGAAGACCCGAATGTTCCGGTTAAAGCGATTTGTTTTTGTGGTGTATTCATCCTTGGGTACATCACTAAGACGTCTCATCACTCCCCCCTTGCAGGTCTTCCTCTTCATTCAATTCACATATAGTAAGATCAATTCACATATAGTAAGATCCGTTAATCCACCGGCCTCACAACTCCAAACCAACACAATCCAAGTACAGCCCCAAGCAGAATGGCAATGGCAGGCGGGACCTTAAACCACGCACTCTCGGCATACGTAACGGCCGCAACAACAACCCACCACGGCTCCCTGGCAAGACTCTGTCCGTCGCTCTCCCGCGCAGTCAGATAGCCAATCTCCCAGAGTCTATAAACAGCCGTGAACACCAACCCCACAGCCGCGGCATTGACACCACGGAGAAAGTTGATAACATAGTTCCGCTTGCGCAATACACGCCAGAAAGACTGGATCGCAACGGCGAGGGTAATCCCAGGGAAGAATATACCTAATGCACCTAGGAATGCGCCGAGAATCGTTGGGTACGAGGTGGTCTGCAGGGCGAGGGCGCCGAGGAAAACGGCGAAATTGAAGTTCGGCCCGGGGAATGCTTGGATTATGGCTAGGCCTATTAGGAAGTCTCGGCTTGAGACCCAGCCTGGGTCGACGACGTAGCTGCGGAGGAGGGGGATTACGACGGGGCCGCCGCCGAAGATGACTGTGCCGGCGAGGTACATGTTCGCGAAGAGGTCGAGGGTGAGAGGTGGGTCTTGAAGTTGGGCTCTTGAGATGAGGATGCCCATGAATGAGGCTGGGTTGTTATTAGCACGTGAACATAGGTGTTTCGTATGTTTGGGACGTACCAAAGAAGAGAATTAGGATTACAGCTCCGACACGAACGCGGATAACATGGTCTTGCGAGGCGACGTCCTCTCTTTCCCCTAATGCCGGTGGATCATTTGCACCGACGGGCAAAGTCCCTGCATCTGGTCTTCTCAGCCGTAGCATCTCTGTTGATCCATGACTCGGATTGCGTCCAGACATTCTATCAACCTCGGTAGATTCAAGAGCATCCTGCTCCGGCTCCGGCTGCCGATTCCGATTCCTCCATGCACTCTTGAGTCTCCGAATCTGCTGGGAAAGCCAGCCATCCCACAATGCTGTAGCGAGACCCCCAATAACCATAAGGATAGGGAAATACCAAAGCGCGCTATAACAAAGGCCTGCACAAGCGCCGAAAATCACAAGGATACGAGAAATATTATCCCGGATCGCCTTCTCAGATAGCTGAGTGGCCGCAAGTGCAATGATACCTACAGTCGATGAGTTCAAGCCGGAGAGAAGAGCGTAGACTGGTTTGGGGAGTGTGTCGTCGATCCGCTGCACACCGAGAGAAAGTGCGTACATGCCGATTGCACCGGGGAGGCTGGGATCCTTAGCTTCATCATCCTACAAATTTCGGATCAATCAGGATAGAATTACCACCAAAGAGAGAAGACGAGCATGGCCGGGATGAACCCTGCATGGAGCAACGCCAGACAGAAGATCATCTTCGTTGACCCTGGACCAGGGAGACCCTGGCAAATGGCAAAGAGTTCTTGATACTATGTTTATCAGCCATCGGGTCATAAAATTTGCGAGAGGCTAAAGGACCGTCTGCTCATCAACCCATTTCTCCTTCTCCACGAACCGCGCATGCAGGATCTGGAAATGGACGGGTGGGCCGCCGAACGATGTGAAGCCTAGATCCCAGGTTCGTAGGAATACATCCTTGAGTCGACTACCTAGAGTCGTCTGAGGCTGTTCGGGGCGATCAGAACTTGCATGGCTGCGCCATTTCCGATGTAAGGACCGGAGGGAGGAAAGTAGTCGTCCGCGGGTTGGGACGAGCCTTTCCATTCTTTATCCTCGCGAAGAAGTCGGAGTCAGATATGCGTAGAAGTAAATGGGATGGATGGCAGTTGACGCGGTCGCGGTCATGATATAGCGATCCTTAAATTGGATGGAGTTTGTTGACCACTGTGAAGCCCGGACTCAGTCACATGCTTGCCAAGGCCTTGGCAAAATGTCACTGCAATTCTTTGATTGGCAGGACGTCATTGCGTCAATACGAGCTAAGACCATGTAAATAAAGGTGCAAGTAAAAAGTAAATAGCCTGTATAACTAACTAGGAGGTGCAGGTACTTGAACACTCGATTACAAGTAGAAAAGAAATCTATACATACCTTCCCTCTTCTCCTCCTCCTCTTCCTCCTCCTCCTCCCCCACTAATTATTCTCTAAAGAATCGGGTTTCCTTCCTCTCCCTCCTATGGATCTAAGTTAATTACAGCCTGACCTCCTCTACCCTATACAAACTTAAGTTGAATTTGAATTGAATTGAATCATCAGCCAGGAATAGACACGCAAGCACTTCCAACTACTAAACTCTGTCCTACCTTATGATCACCATATAACCGCTTCTGTTCGAATAAGTTCAAGCCTCAGGAGGTGCAGTTAGACATTCACGTGTTCACCGTAAAATGGTACACAGAATCAATCTAGAATCTAGAGCCGCTGTTATGATCACATTCAAGCTGAGCATTAATCAATCAGACATCATTATGGTCTATCCAACATTCCACTTCAGATCTCAAAGCAGCGCGACTCTTTCCTGAATCTTCGTCCACTGGGCATTCATCATCGTAATTAGACACGTCAATGGCGATCCACTCGTGTATTTTCTTCTCATTTGGAGGATACCCCTCAAGTCGCAGCCACCAGAAAATCTTCCGTGTTGCACTTTCTGATGCATGCTCCTTTTCATGATCGAGAGCGTCGTAACTGATTGTGATGTCTGGTATTATTATTGGCTCTGCTGGCGGGAAATTTGGTGCGGGCTCAGACATTTGATGTACCACCCTGCTATCTCGGCAAGTCCACTTCCAACCTGCATATTGCAGGCCATGCCCGGTGCAGTTTGCGTGTAGGCGGACGTCAATTTCAGTGTCTTTTAGAGCTGTGGCACCGAATGGAATCCACTGGCATAGTGGCCAGCCACTGTGAGATTCTTCCTGAGTAGCATAGAGAAGTCGGCATTCGTCGGCGCGTAGAATAGAGTCATTTGCTGCTGCTGGATGTATGTGCTCTTGCATAAACGATTGTACAGTCCCAGACCAGACTGCTGCGTGTATATCAGTAATTATTAGCCCAAATTCGCCATGCTGTAAAACGTCCTTATGAGCATCCATAATTATTCCCCCAAGCCACAAAAAGGCAAGGTGTGTAACTCGACTCATCATCATGTGGGCAAGAATGCGATTATCTTCCACAAAGTTCATAACGGGCTTCACAACAGCAAACATAGATTGTAGCCACGGGCTTACAACATTGCAAGCTATACCAGGCTCATAAAAGATACTTGACAACAGGGAACGGATTCCTCGTGTATGGCAGCTTAATGTAAGAAGTTTATCCAGCTGATAGACTTCCTGCACCCAACTAAGCTCATGCACATTGCACTCCGGTGACCTCACTTGAGACTTCTGTTGACAACTAAATTTCGGACTTGGCAGAGTCAAACCCTTTCTGTTGTGCAAGAGTGGAAGAAATAACACGGCTGACAATGCTGCATAGCTCTGGTCCATAATGTCATGCAGAGCGCAGTAATCGAATAGGAAGCGAAAGGCAGTCGTAACAGATATAGTGGTATCCGACAGCGAACAATCGTCGTTGCGATATGAAAGACTGAATTTCGGGTTTGCCGGAAGAGTTATTGACCAAGGAGATCGAAATTTGTTTTTGTTGGTAGAAGTATAGGCCTGGCAACCCTCTCCTGGAGCTAAAATAGCAGCCCACCATCTTGCTGCGTCACCATCGATAATCCCTAACTCTACCACAGCGGAGTCGCTTTCCGGGACGAATTTGTATGCTTCGCTGTTTGTATATTCGAGTACGGCTTCGGGAATGAGTTGAGCCCAACGTGCTGAAAGAATATAACTCCACGCTGGTATTAGAACACAAAGGTGATTATCCTCTGTTTTAAACCAGCTCTGATAGCGCTGGTTTAGGTCCGCGGACACACTGAGAGGAGTGGGAAAGTCGATTGAGATTGGAATGTCAAGATGCCGTTCCGGCGGAGGTGTGTTGCAAGAGGGTGATCCTTTCCAGATTGATATTCCAGGAACATAGAGACGGTTGTGCTTAAGCTTCAGATCCAAGTTATCTGGAAAGTGAGGTTGGTGTAGAAGTGCTAGCTGAAATTGGAAACAGGTTTCAGGAAAGCCAGACGCTTGCACCGCACGGATGTAGAGGCTTTGCCAGATGCGATAACCTTTCTCGTACACAGCTCGGCGTTCTTCATCACTTGGATGGCCATCCTCAAGAGCGTCATCCATAATGAACGGATTTATGAGTGGGACTCAGGCACGGATTAAATTAAGGGGAAAACTGGAGAAAAAATGAATGCTTAGTACGTAATCCACCAATTAGGCAACCACCCAGAATGAGTCAATTAGGCAGTCGTGGTACACAACCATAACATCCGGCCAATCGCTGTAGATACAGCTCATAATGAATCGAATAGCACAATAATCACTCCGTATATCGGAATCATCTAATATGAATCATAGACCCAGTCTCCGCAACCTTCGGCTTGGGCGCAATAGATCGATCTATATATTTTTTCTCTCATTAGTCCTTGAACACCGACCAACCAAGATACATATACTGGGATGGAAGAAGAAGACTTACAAGCCTCCTTTACAAGCACCTCATTCCACAGCGCCTCCTCAGCCCTCTTCTCACTCCGCTGGTCAGTATAAAAGAACCCACCCAGTACACCACGCGCCTGGTCCCAAGTTTCCAAGCCCAAGCGTTGCGTCGTCTTAATTAAATGACCGACGAACCACGAGTGACATTGATACCCCTGCGACGCTAAGCTGCCGATAAAAAGAATCCAGAAGAGAAGGTCTGGAGATGCGGCGTTGAGATGCGGTATGAGAGTGGACGCGTCTGTCAGAGTCTGTTTCAGGGCTTCGACTATGAATTGCATAAATGGAAACGATTGGAAATGCCAGATTCGGAGGTTTAGGTAGATGATGAGGGTGAGGCGCAGGGGTTCGTCGAGATATAGATATATTTCTTCGATTTGTTCTTCTGGCATGGCGTAGTTCGCTGAGAGGAGCTGGTGTTCGAGAACAAGGAATAGGTCGTTATCTGTGGGCATGACGACTGAGGGCGTCGCCATTACTGTCTCGTAGTAGACGATGAGGCGAGCAGATACTCTGAAGAAAGTTCGCATGCTCGAATCGAGATCGTTGAACCAGGGGGCGTTGAAGACCGAGAGGCCCATAGTGGAAAGCGCTTTTGGTGCTGCGTTGCTTTCGTTTCCTTCGGGGATCTGAAATATTCTCGAGTCCTGCAGGATCTCGCTGCGCCACCTAGGTAGGATCGGGAAGATAGGTCGGGCGTTGCTCAGTGCTGCGCTTTTCACATCACTCCTGTGGATGTGGATGGGAGGATTAGTAGGGGCATTATAGACCTAGATAGGTTCGAGTGTTTGATTCATACTGGTAAATTTTGGAGAGCGTCATGTGGTCTAACGTGTCCAACCCGCCCATGAGATTGATGAGCCTTATCAAGCCTCTCTGGTGCGCTTCAAGGGCGACGAAATTGGCATCAACGGCCTAGGAAGGGGCGGGGGTCAGTAGGCTAGCGAAATGGAATAGATGTGCCAGGGATCTAACCTCGATTGCTACTAGCGAGGCAACAACAAGAGTAGTTGACTCCGCCACAGCCCTAACAGGATCTTGCATGATATTGTTCAGCGTCTTCAGAGTGTCACCTCTCAAGTGGAGGGAATCTCTCATCGACTTCCGGACCACGCGAGAGGAGATCCCACTGGTCAATTCCAAGGTCGCTTGGTGTCCGGCTGTGAGGAAGAGAAGGGCTTGTAGGAGGGCTGGCTGGGTGATCGCTTTCTGCCACCACCACTGACTCATCCGGGTTGCATCGAGGGGATAGCATGCTGCAATAGTGTGGATCCTAACTGTTATCTAGTCAGTGACTAACTGACAGTGGTGAGAAAGAGCCAGGTCGACCCACAATGATGGAAATAGAGGTTCATCGAGTCCGACATTTCGACGGCATAGGAGGAGAATGGGTCCTTATAGCCTTGGCTCAGATAAGCCTTGAGCGACCACATTTCAGACCGTGTAGCCGCATGCTGGGCTAGATTGTGATACTCCTCGTCCTCCTCGCTGGTAGCGTTGATATGTTTTGTTGACGGGGCATTTGCTGGCGTATTCTCGAGACGTAAGCGGGCACTAGGTGAAGGCTTGGACGGCTTGAGCCTGTCTATAGCGGCTTGTCTCTTCCTGCTGTTGTAGTTTCTCAGAACAAAAGTCTGCTTCTCCTTTTTCAGTGCTTTGTTGTGTGGGTTATCGGCCTGAGAGTCTATGAAAAGGAATGTCGTTTGGGATTTCGCGGGTGGTACGACATTTCTGTAGGGCAACGGAGAATGATCGGATGAGGGCGAGCTCGAGGACGAGGACGAAGAAAACATGTTCAAGACTGGGATTGAGGCGACTGTCAAGTAGGATGAGATATCATGCGTTTGACGGGGTTTAATACCTGGGGAATGTGCTGGCTGAACCTGCGATAACGCACCGGGGAGCTCTGATTACTCCGTACGGTGAGACACTAATGCGCTGAAGATACGAGCACGGGAAAAGGTTGCGACTGCTTTCCAAATCCCCGGGTGGGGACAAGATTCACATAAGTCCGAAGAGCAGTAAAGGAACGTACTGCGAGCGTTCCGATTCAACGGCTAATCTTTCCCGCCGGAGCGTTCGACCATTCAGCCCCCTCATAATTGACACGGACTTGTTGTCTTGCTTCTCGAAAAGACCCCGGTTTCATTTTTAGATTGATGCGTGCGTTCGCTTAATTGCCGGCGGCGTTCTGCCTCACCACAGGGCGCTCCATCCTCCAACTAGCACCGTTGTAGATTGCTGACAGACGGCGTAACCCACGTTTGGTTGAGCTGATTCTCCGCCAATTGATAAACACAGCCTGACGAGTGACGACCATGGTGAAGAATAGGAGGAAGTTTGGATCGCGATAGTTCAGCCCCAATCATATAGCGCTGCAGATTCAGTGGAGTAGTCAGCAAGCAGCTCGCAGCAGGGAAATGGGAAGGTAAAAAAGAGAAGGGAACAAGAAAGATTATACAGGGAGAAGGTTTAGATTTAAGAGTATCAGTGTCGACAGTGTCTGCTTCCAGATGCTAGATGATCCAATCCATTGCAGTTTCTGAGATAATCATGAGACTCAAGAGTTGACCAAGGAGGGCAGATGGAAGCATCCCTCAGAAGGGAATAGCGTAGGCCAAAATATCAAGGACGACAGGACATGTTTCACAGCGGGCCATTGTCCAATCTGGACTCGAATCATTTCGCTTATCGAAGTGGCTTAAAAGACTAGCGCATGAGTAAGAGATGACTGCAGAATTAAAAAGATTACTCCGTCCTGTCTGGTAGAATGGCATCCAAGCACCGCAAATAACAGTCCAGATCTTGCCCATCCGGACTCGCCTGAACTAACGCGGACAGAAACTGCAGACTGTTCGGCCGCTGCAGCACCAGTACCATCGTTCGCCATCGCTGTCGCAGACTTTCAACCTCCGATTTCAGCCCCGCATTGTCGGTCTGAAAGTGGCTTGCTTCTTCTGATTTTTGGCGGACTTTCTCTTTAAGTGCTTCGTATTTTTCCTGTAGCTCCGTCACTTTCTCTCGGAGGTTCTTATTTTGGTCCTCCCTGCGTTCCCGGAACCGTCGCTGTGCTGCACGGTTTTGCATACGCCGTTTCACCTAGTGACTAGTGTTAGCTTAGACTAGACAAATGGAAAAAATCCACTCACTATTTTCTGTCCATGTTCTTGGAGGTTAAAATTGCTGTCGTCCGAGGTCACGCCGCGCCCATCCGAGAGCGTTGGAGAGCTGGTGTCGGTCTCAGGTGATAGAGATTTGACGCTGTTGGGAGCTGTGGAGACTTGTTTAAACATTGCTGAGCAGTGCAACTGGAAGTCCGAATGCATCTCATTGAGTGATAGAGACGAAATGATTTGATCGGTAAACATGACCTCCGGATTCACTGGCTGGCATACTTCAGAGTTACTCTGTCACAGAGATAAGCCTTTGTCAATAGAACAGCGGAGACTGACTTACCAGTCCGTAGAGTAGATCCAACGGCACTTCTGTCGCTTCTAGAGATGGTGTGTAGGGCGATGGCACAAGTGAAGAAATGGCACTCTCGGTAGCCCAGCAGGAGTGTTGTTCCGGGATGTTCATCGTGTAAGGTATAGTAATCTGAGGAGTAGGTACAAGGACTGTTGAAAATGTGAACACTGTTGCTAGTAACTCAAATCGATCACCGACGGCGCAGCGGCGGTTCTTATATGGGAGCAGGCTGACAGACTGAAGTATAAGCAATTGAGCTTCAACCACTCGACCAAGGGAGATGCGAAATGACATCCCCTAAAGGGGGTAAGCCTTCCCGATGCTTTGGTTACTTTCATGCAGGGCGTGATGGTAAATTGACGCAACGAGATACCAGGAACCCAGGGTTGTCCAAGGGCAGCAAAGAGCAACATCACCGTAAGGGGATTAGTCTGTCGAAGGATTTGCTTCGGTCATGCTAGTTCTTCAAGGAAGCTTAATCAGATAGCACCTTAAATGAGCCTCGATTCATTTGTAGTGCGGTCTATCGAACAACCAGCGGACAGACCAGACTGGCTCGGACGGTGCATCCGGCCCTCCTTAAGGTCTTTATATGATGTTAGGATGATCAAGTCAGTTCCTGGCGAGGGCTTACATTAGACATACAATAATCATGGACCCAATATAGCTCCTTTAGCAAAGTACTAGAAGTATGTACATTATAACACACTCTATGTTTACTAATATCCTTGTAGTAGCTCAATACTTACAGAACATTCTACTGCCGACGGCGTATGACTACTGAATCAGGAAGGAGCCATTATGTTCAATATTAACCTTGTTACTTGTTATTATAGAACGCTGCACATGGTTCGCAACCGGAAACTCCGCAATATGCAACTTCGCAGCGCCATACGGAATTAATCGAACCCTCGTCGGTTCACCATCAACAACAGGATCTACAGGCGGAAGCGCAGCCGTCCCCAGCGACTCCTCCCAGTCAATGACCAAGGCATCAACCCACAACGCGACAGGGGTAGCCCCGCGAGCCCAGATGGGGCTTGGTAGCTCTTTGTCCGGGGGGTGGAGTTGCTCAACGGTGATAGACTCTGGGTTTATTGCATAGCGCCATTCCGATGTTGGGTTTAGGATGTAGTCCTTTGTTTCTGGTAGTACCTGTGTGCTTGCAAGAGGGGTGCGGTCTGTCCAGTTGAGTAGGGTGTGGGATGACTGGATGAATTCGATATCGAGGGCGTAGAGGAGAGGCCCGTAGTAGATTGCGACTGAGCCGTTGGGGTGTTTGGATATGTTGGGTTCCATGGATAGGTTCACGTCGAGTGTTGTTTCGCCCTTTTTGATCTGGAAGACTTGGGGGTTTTCCTCGGTAGGCGTTACATTCTTCCATTCTGCATCATGTCCGACTCGGTAAGTAGATTCCCAGGCGGAACTCTGAGCCCAGGCGGGGATCCGAACGGAGAATTCGAATTCTTTGTCCGAGGTTATTGTGTAGCTGAGTTTGCCGGTAAATGGATACTTCGTGTCACAGACGATCTTCACATTTTTCCCATTGATGCGCGTATCAATGGGACGGCCCCAATAGAGCATGAATAACACCAACATTCCCCCGTCGAACATACGAAGACGCAACGTATTTAGGATATCCCTGCGCGTGATTTACTGTACAGCAGGGAAAGTTCGGCTCAAGCCCAAAGCTGCTACCATAAAGGACGACGTTGAAGAACGGATTGGCGGTTAGGTTCTTCGACCATGGCTGGTTTGTTTGTTGAACATATTGATGTGCCCACCCTGTTTTCGTCAGAACTCCTTTTCTAATACCAGTCCGAATCAAGGAAGGAAGGGGAGGCTCACAGTCTGGGCTTATGGCTGCTGGAAGCGCATTGAATGTTGGACGCTCTGCCATGTCCGCGTAGTGGTTTACCCCGTACATTCTGTGCAGATAGGCCATGGAGTACATCATTTCAACGGCCATGCATGTTTCGGAACTGTGAGAGCTCTTCAATTAGCCCTTTTCTGGAGACCAGGGGAGATGATTTTACCCTCTCTGAGGACTAATGCCGCCAAGATGCTCGTCACCGGTGATGCTTCCTGCTCGTGTGTAGTGATACTGCTCAGTCCACTTGACCGCATCGCTGGTCTGAGTCGGGAGGGAGTCATTGCGAGTCATGCGATATAGAACGGACGGATAGCGAAGCCCTATGTATACACGCATCAGGATCCGCACAGACGGTTTGTTCGATATTAATTGAATTGCAAAGCGTACCCTGAGCAAGATTCACCCCATACGTAAACCCACTTGTCTTGAAATTCGACGTGCCAGCGGTTGGGAAGACACCGTCGACGAAAAACGCAGTCCAGTCACGAGAGCCTTTCCGTCCACCGGCAAACATCAACTCCATCGTCTCCCAAATGACGTCCCTGCTGCCTTGTGGGTGGTTCTCTTATAGCCACTACAAGGCGAGCGGGAGCTCGTGCGTTCTAGAGACTCCAAATCCAAAGGGATTAAAGTTGTCGCCCTCGTCTGTATTCTGGAGGAGCCCGGTGAGGTTATTCTGGAGCATGGAGTGGGCAAGATTGTAAATCTGTGCATTGCTCTCACGATCCGCTCGGTTTCGGAGGGTTCTGCTTCGGCATATTGCTGCTCAAGTCAGCATATGTGTATAGCTAGTTACCGTGATGTAAAAAGTCGTTAGTTTTACCACAAGAGCAAAAAAACAACAAACTCCTCGCCCATATGCCCCTTGTCTGCCTAGTGGTCTCAGGTCCTAACCATCCATCCTCAGCTTGGTGCTCCAATGTATAGTCCAAGAACTTCTTCGCTTGTTCCTTCAACCGTGCATCGTCAAGCGTATAAGCCAAGGGAACAATAAAGTTAAACCAGTACGGTGCAGCCTCGTTCAGCTCGCTGTATTTGTACGTCCCCCCGAACCATGTTGAACCAGCCACAAATCGGTAGAAGTCAAATAGATGACCAGGTAGAGCCTCTGCCGAGAGTACCAGTTGATCCTGGAGCCAGCCGGAGGCTTTTATTGCGCCGAGGGGAAAGGTATCGTACTTGAAGGGGACTAATTCCTTCTTATCGTAGCCCATCGTGCCTGGAGTTAGGCTGACCAAGGGCAATGCAAAAGATAGGAATGTAGATGGCTTCATATTTACCAGTTATAAATCACTTGAGAAACGAGCTACATAATATTAAGTACCAGAGCACCGCACGAATTGCCGGACAGGCTCCGGTAACTGTGGCCACGCAGCTCCGGTCGATCCCCCGTTTCTCCAACCCCCAGTTCCCAACTTTAACCCACGGGCCCCTAGTATAATAGGTATAAATACAGTAGATACTAGATGAAGTGTACTGCTTCCTGGGGGATTTCAGCATATGTCCTATTCTTGAGCGGAATCTGGTAACTAAGTGCATCCCGGCATAACTGTCCATCAGTTATCGGCTCGGGATCGGTCAAGCCCTACGGTACTAACCAATGCCGTTGGGGCTGCAGGAAACAAATCTAGATTTTATTCCTGACAAAGCTGACGGCATTCTGTTAAAAGCCCGTGGGCTGAGTCGAGAACGTGATTTGCAGGTGCAGAGGTGCAGGGTCAGTCTGGGTCTGGATACTGATCTAGAAGATCTAACTAGAACACCCAAGATTACATATCCAAATGATCCCTCTATCGCAGTTCATCCCGCATGAATACAACGTCGACGTCAAGCCCCCCCACACCAGTGGCACTGCCAGCCACCCGGGGGCCCCGAGTACTCCGTACGCCATGCAAACCACCCCACCCCGATTCCCCGTAGCTAACCGACCCCTGCGGAACCATACGGAGTAGGTTATACTGTACCTTGGCGTTCTTGGTACGACGATCTGTACACTTTCCCGAGCCCTAGCGGCGCCTGCCAAGGGCATTCGGGCCGAGTTACCGGATACGGGTGCAATTCAAGTTTCCTGCTGCGGACGCCTAAAAGCCTAAACACCGGAGTTTCTGTGAGAAAGGGCACTGGGCATACTCCATACTCGCATCGAGAGTGCCGGAAATTACCCGACGATCTTTTTTAAGCCAAGAGCGGCTTCGTGAAAGTGGACCTGGAAACGATGACTTGGTATTATGATCAGATAAGATGGATGTTATCGGGAAGACGAAGAATTGCTTCACTACGAAGCAAATGTGCTGATAGCTTGGAGTCCACCATTGAGTTCCAGGGAGCAAGAAAACCCGCCAAATCGGACGAGAACAACATACAGAGTCATTGAGCCGCGATCTCAGTATAGGATCAGGCAGTCATGGGACCAGATATGGGGTACATTGAGACTTGGCCACCGTCACTGAAGAATCTTCAGTGAAGATCTTCAGGTCTATTTGCTATACGAGGCTTTCTCATCCAGCCCTCGGATCATCCTCAGTTCCTGACGCATTCGATTGGGTATGAATTCTGTGCCAAGGAGCCTGAAACAAGTTGTCAGTCCGAGCTCGCATTATTAACATGAAGCGGTCTGGATTTTACCTAAGGGAATATAAAAGCTCCATTCCAGCCCTCGTGGTGATAGACCAGAACAGAGTCTTCCAATCTAGGAACCCAAGTCAGTCAGAATGTTCGGCCAAAAGTCGTCTCTCCGCGCAGTCTTCCTATCCCTGCTCGCCCTGAACACGCCAGGCAGCTCAGGATACCGGTGGCACAACTGGCAAGATGAAATTTCATGCGAAGCCACGGGCTATTTCGTCCCGCAGACGGAAACCGACCTCGTGGACTTTGTGAAGGAGCAGTACCCACGAAAAACCATGCTCAGACCCGTTGGAAACGGCCATGGGTTCGGCAATCTCACGACCTGCGTGAACGACGGAGAAACCGCGCGCGAGTCGTACATTCTCAGTCTGGCGAACTTGAAGCACTTCCAGCGCAACGAGAACAACACGGTCACCTTCGGCGCTGGATGGGATCTCATTGACCTGATCCCCGCGCTGCAGGAGGAGGGTCTGCAGGTTTCGAACCTCGGGAGCGAGAAAGTGCAGAACTACATCGGGGCCGCGACAGCAGGAACCCACGGGACAGGAAAGCAGAACCAGAACCTCGCGAACCAGATCATCGGCCTGCGCGTCTTGGACGCACAGGGGAACATCCACGTCATCGATGCAGACCACAACCCCGAGCTGCTGAACGCCTTCAGAGTGTCCATCGGCGCCCTCGGCATCATCGTCGAGCTGACCATCCAGGCAGAACCAGTCTCGTACATGAAGCGCACAACGAAAGTCTTCCACGGCTCGGACAACATCACCGAACTATACCAACAAGTCGCCCACATCGCCCAGCAATACCAACAAGTCAACATCCTGGGCCCCCACCTCGACTGGGACACCGAGAAACAAGACCTCGTCCTCCTCCCCGACCTCACCCTGGTCATCTGGGAGGAAACCGACTACAGCGCCGTCCAGAACTGCTCGCTGGACTACTGCGCAAACGACTGCGGCCGGTGCAAGCGCGACTACCACTGCTACGACTTCAACATGGACGCCGTCGCGACGCCGCCCGAGGGAGTCTGCTACCGTGGCTTCATGGGCCAATTCGAGCACTTCGTCCCGATTGAAAACCTGGCCGAAGCAGGAGTCGAATACCTCAATTACGCCAAATCCCAAGCTCCACGCATGATCCCGCACAAACTCACCGACGCTGAATCCGCCGAGATCGCGAGCGGCTACACCAGCGACGACGTCACTGTTATCACGCGCTTCATCAAAGCAGACGAGATCTGGCTTTCCCCCCATAACTCATACGGCCTAAAGCCCAACGCGAGCGGTGTCTTCGCGGCCCTCGAGTACTCTTGGCTTCCGTCGTACAACAACTTCACGACGCAGTGGTTCCACCAGGAGCTGGCGAGTGAGTTTGTTCCGGCGTTTGGCGAGAAGTATGATGTGCGGCCTCACTGGAATAAGATGATCTTCCATAATGAGACGTATTCGGCCACTATCTTCCCCAAGATGAACGATTGGCTTTCTGTGCAGCAGAGGATGGATCCGCATTGCCAGTTTGTTAATGATTTCATTGTTGAGTCTCTTGGTATTGATCGGTGCGTTTCGCTATTTGATTAGATAAGGCGCGGGGATCGATGGCCACTATGATAAATCTAGACAAGGGCACAGATGAGAAGGTAGATATAGGCAAGGAGTACATACAGAAGTAGAGTAACGCACCGTCTGGACAATTGACGGGTATGTATGTACCTGGGTATCTTGTGCGAGGTTCCCAACCTACAATGCAATCCATAAAGACAGCTCAGATCGGTTTAGCAAAGGATATTATAGTTCGTCGATTTTGCTGGTGCGTAGATCTCGTTCCACAAAATGATCCGATCTTGGGCTTTCACGAACCGGTTTCAACTAATCTGCGGAGCCCTATATCGAAACCTGTACCGAATTTTGAGTGATCTGCTCTGGTAACGTCACTTGTGGGTTTTCTGTTGATGAGTCCTTCGTTGGGAGTTAATGATCGGATTAAAAGGAGTTCCAACCTCTTGAAAATCTGCGACTCAGCCTGGGCAACACTGGCATTGTTACACAAACAGATATTCACTTAGCCTTGAACTGCGGGGGAATCCTTGGCCTGTGTTATGAAAGCGCCTCAGGGGAATGGGAGCGATAGATGAAGGTATAGCGACTGCAATACGTTGCCGATAGAACTAGGTGGTAGAGAACAACTGAAGGGGTAATTATATTGAGATAGATAGAGAACCTAGGATCTAGATAAAAGCAGACGTCTTATATAGACCTCGCAGAGCTCCGATATCGATCCCTTCGGAGTTGCCGTTGGAGTTGTACGACTACTGCAATATACCGCCACTCCCAAGAGATCTTCCCCGACCAATAGCTTCACCTAGTAGCGATACTGCAACCTCCGGTCCTAGCCCGATAGGTAGCGATTTGCCACACTCCCCTTCGTTCAATACCCTAAAGCGAATGAAATGAGGCTATACAAACCTCGCAAAAACAGGATATAAAGCAATGCACGGTGTAGGGGTGTTGAACGCCTTTTTCTATTTAATCTAAAGGATCTCGATGTTAGATCGCGATGCCTTTGGTGTTTCAATTCAACCTTAATAGCTGAATGACTCTTTTCAAGCCCTCTGGTTTAAATGCTTTTGTCAGGCCGTCAGCGACCATATCGCTCGTAGGAATATAAAATGCCTTTATATTGCTGTTCTAGATAAATTCATGGATTGCGTGGTAGCGGATCCGTATGTGCTTGCTGCGTAAATGATTGACTAGATTTGAAGCCAGGGCTAGGGCCCCCTGGTTATTAATTCCTAGTTGAATTGGTCTATCCTTTTCGAATCCCAATTGAATCGGTCCCTTAGGACCCTTTCGGACCGCTGTAAGGAAGTGTCGGATCCAGATCGCTTGCTTCGAAGCTTCCGCGGTAGTAATATACTCTGATTTAGTTGTTAATAGCGCGATGATTGGTTGTTTCCTGCTATACCAACTAACAGGTCTATTTGATATTATAAAAACGTAGGAGCTCGTTGAACGGTGCTTCGAGGTATTGCTATACGAGGAATCTGAAAAGCCCTCTGGCGTTGCACTCCCCTTGGCTCTATATAGGATTCCAAATCGAATAGAGCCCTTTATATAGCGTAGGAGGTGTTTTAAAGCTGCTAGGTGGACTTCGCGCGGATCTGCTAGGTACTAGCTTAATTGGTTGGTCAGGAACGTAATATCAGGCCTAGTTCTGCCTGAGAGGTAGGTAACGCCTCTAATTATCATGCGGAATTCCATGTGCTGGGCGCGTGATAGTTTACTCGAATTCGGATTATCTAGATCGATGCTGGGATCTAGCGGGGTCTTTGCAGGCTTGTAGTCTGTTATTCCGAATTGCTCTAGAAGCGTTCTGGCGTAGAGTTCTTGATCTAGGCGAATAGATCTATCAGGTCGTTGCTCAACGCGGATCCCTAGAATCTTCGTTGCTAGTCTAAGGTCTTTCATCGGGTGAAATCCTTTCAGGTGGTCCTTGGTAGCCTCGATATCCTTTGAACTTTTGCTAAAAATTAGCAAGTCGTTGATATACAGGGCGATAATTATCCCTCGATCGTTGATAAAGACGCCAGGGTCGGCGGTGCTTTGCTTGAAGCCAATCAAGGTCACAAATGTCTTTATTTTCTGGTTCCAGAGGTAGGCAGATTGTCGGAGCCCGTAGAGAGATTAAAGGATCTCGCATACGTCTTTTGGACCATGAGAATTCGGATCAACGCCTTCGGGGATCTCCATGAAGATTTGCTTGTTGATTTAGGAGCCTACGTAGGCATTCGTAGTATCAAGTAGATAGGCTACCAGTCCTTTGCTTGCTGCTAGGGCGAATAGAATTCTAAGGCTTTCAAGGCGAATAACTAGCGTGAAAGTATCTTTAAAATCGAGTCCTTCGCGTTGTGAAAAGCCTCGAGTAACGACTCTTGCCTTGAATTGATTGATTCGGCCATCGGCGCTGTATTTGATGTTAAATACCCATTTTGTTATCACGACTGACTGATCATGAGGCCGCTTGACGTATTTCCAGGTCCCGAATTGCAATAAATTGCTTAATTCAAGCTTAATTGCTTCCCTCCATTTCGTGCCGTAGGTAGGGTCGCTAATAGCCTGTTTAAATATTTTCGGGATGGGAATCTGGCCTTGCATGGGGTACTCCTTCGCTCTGAAAGCATCGTGGTTGTATAGGTAGAGCTTGATAGCGGTAGCTAGGCTAGCTACCTCTTGAATCTTCTGCTGTTCTATTTGAGGTGGCAGGGAAGGTTTTAATGCCTCCCTCTTTTCCCTGCGTCGTTCTTGGCGGGATTTGCGGCCATAAAAAGCCTCTGTCTCTTGCGACTCGATCGCAGCTTGCGTTGGCTTTCGAATCCGACCTATTTTGGCTGTCTGGGGGCTATTTGATGGTTGC
>JAPDEQ010000099.1:0-62084 GCA_027569205.1 Aspergillus kassunensis | reverse complement strand
GCGTGGAATTGGCAACGAAATAAGCAGTAATATGGTTGAAAGGTTGAAAAATCAAGGATGTTCAAAAATGCGAGTGTTTTACGTTGCCAAGCAAACACGACTGACACAAATTTTGCATCCGGCTGATGTCAACGCTATAACCAGTCGTAAAGATTCCATCCGAAGCCCCCGTACACCAAACCAAAATCCTGAAAAATAACCATCTCAAAAGCCTCCCCCAAACCCCTCTCACCCAACCACGCCTCAAGCGCCTGCATATCCCCACGATTAGCCCTCTGCCCACCGCGCTCGCCAAGGGAATCCGTAATTTCCTCCATGCCGCCGAAAACCCTGCTCACGCGGTCCGTCTCGCGATATCGCTCGCTAACCTTCTTCTGGTGACTCGGTATATCACCCCACGAATGCGTCTTGATGAAGCTCATATACGCGTCTATATCTCGCGACGCTCCCTCAAGACATAGTACGCCTGGCTTCCCGGCTAGCACGAAGCCTGTTAGCGAGTAGTCTGGCGCGTGGGTTACCATGTCCGTGCGTTTTGAGCGTGTTGAGAGGGAGGGGAAGTAGAACCAGACTCGGACTAGATGCACGGTGTTTCGGGGGGTGTTTGATGGTGATGATGAGGGGGAGGAGGGTTGTTGGTCTAGGAAAGTGGTAGCGGATTCTTTGATGTATTCTAGTGCGTCGAAGATATCGTCATTTGGCATTGCTGTAGATAGCCTGGCGACTTCGGCTTTTGTCATCCAGGGTGGTTGGCGGAGGGTATAGGTTGGTGTTGGTGGTCCCTGGACCTCGGGGTCCTCAGTGTGGAGTGGGATGGAGATGTTCACTTGGATTGTTTTCTTCATCTCTCCATCTGAGACTGGGGCGTGGACGGTGAGGGGGATATCTGATGGAATTCCCGCTGGAAACGAGGTTGTGTCAGGATCAAGACACCAGTCGCGCAGTTTTTCAATGCAGTCTATTGTGGAGCTGGAGATTTCGAGTTCTTCTGGCGCCGGGAACATCGCTGTGAAGAGGTCTATTGTTGAGATTTGTGATTCTATCAGGTGTGCCGGGAGAAATTGAGCGTTTGTGTGGGCCATTTTAAGCTATTGGACGTTTATATAAATTGCTGTCTGGATTCTGGATGCAAGAAATTCGCGGAATTTTGGTGTTGTGTTTGTTGGGCGCCGATGACGGACTGCGGCGGAAATTCGATTCTCCTGGATCCACTCTCAGCCATGGTCTGGATCCAAGCCCTAAGGAGCCGTTCGAACAGGAAGCCATAAGAAGATGGTGCGAGAAAGTACTGTGACCGAGGCAGTCCTAGGACTCTATCTTTTATTAAATGCGGAGATAGTCGCGGGGGAATTCCTCCCTGTCATTATTTGCTATTTATGTTTCGACGCCGTTATTATTTTACGCAATGCAGAAAAGATACCAGAAAGCCGGAGCAATAAAACACTGCCTTTATCTCAACATCCCATGGCCGTCGTGTAGTATTCCCACGGATACCAAGTGCTAGTACACTGACACAAAATCATCGGCAAATATTTCTTAGACCACTCGTCATTCCAGTCAGCAGTATACTGCGCCTTTCTGGCCTCCCAGTACACAGGTAGCCAGCCTGACTATTCCCCATCGACGATTGCAAGAACACGATAAGGTTCAGAGTGTGCTATCACAACGTTGCTCCGGTGTAGATCGCCATGCGTAGATTTGATTTCACTGTCATCAGGCAGGTCCTGACGGAAAGGTTCGATTGGGACAGAATATGGATCTGGCATTGGTTTTCGATGCAGGAAAGTGAATCAGTCATGGAATTCGTGGACGGTATTGAATGGACCTGCTTCGGGCATAGACTCGACGTGGAATGCTCTGTCATATAGAGGACCTTGTGCAATGTTACCTATACCGTGGAGAAAGAGTGTAGATGCAGTTCGGGAAATGCAGAGGCTGCTGAGAGCATGGTACCTAAAAATAATTCTGCCGGCTTCTGTTCAAGGTGGCGAAAGTTGTTGTAGATTATCCGGAGCTCACAACAGATCGAAACGCGGTCATCAGGTTCCAGCTTATCCCACACTTGCTCCAGAGTCTGCTCGTGCAAATACTCCGTATAAATAAACATTTGGCCGTCATCCTTCCGCCACCCGTATATCTCCGGAACTGGGACATGATCTTTGAGGAGACAGCCGAGACCGTAGAGGCACTGACTCTCTGAAATTCTCGCAGCGCTTCCCCATTTGACAAACAGCCCCAGATCGTTGAATATCACAGGTGGTGGTCGCACATGAGGGCCGGTTATCGAGAAGGGTTTTCTATTGTCTGGGCTGACTCCTGCGAGATGTTGGGCTTTGGTCTGGGAGCGAACTTCTTCCGGTGAGGGCAGCTTGGTGAATTTTCTGAAGAATTGAGAATCTTCGATGTCAAAATCGGGACCTTTTGGTGTCAACAGAGGCGTCAGTTGTACGCGGTCTTGTTCGATGAGTGCCGGCTTTTGAATCGCACGGCAGCATATCGTTTGATCATAGAAAGGAGAGATAAGTTTTGTTCGTTTGAGGTCACGGAGCATATGGTGCATTGAAGGGAGGGATGAGGACATTCAAACCATATTAGGTATTGTGTACAACCTCGAGAGACTTGACGGAATATCTTCGCTGGTTTCACTCGAAACTTCCGATTAGAAACGGAACATCTAGTTAGCCAATGGTATGTCGCATAGGCCGGAAATGGTAGTAAAGTCATCACAGCTTCTTAATAAATCCGATTGCTCTGAAGTATAAAAGTAATTAATAAGGCATCATGATAGAATATATGGACAAAGTGCCTCACGAAAAGTCAGCGTAGCAATAGTACGACAGATCATAAGGCCAGTTAGCGTATCGTTGCCTTGGTATATAATTATAAGCTTCTACGCCATCAGCCGTAAGAATTTCTCTCTTGATGTTGGCTGTGGGTTTTCTTTCCATGTCTCATGATAAATGTAGTCGGATTAAAGTCATTCATTGCTCCGCAGCGTCTACATCTAGGCGTCCTGAGTCATTCAAAGATGATGACTCGAACTGCACATTACCACGAAGCCAAAGCCGCATATTCGAATCATGTCTTATTATTACCCTCTCCATGACCGAAGCAAACTGATACCAAACCTTGCTGCCATGATCTCTCCCCTCCTGCATAGCCTTGCCTAGTCTCGCCTGATATCTCCTACCTGTGGTAGCTGCGAGCAGCTAATACTCCTGCTGGCAACCTGATACTTACATCAAAACGCTTGAAGCTGGCTTAATCGAACACTACGAACCTCGTTTAGTCTTCCAGCAAGATAACGCTGCAAACCATAAAGCTTTCGTGACGCAGGACTGGTTGAAACGCATGGGATCAAGGTCGTTGAATGGCCTCCGCACTCACCTGATTTAAACCCCATCGAGCACTGCTGGGATATGCTTAAATGTAAGCTACTTCAGCCTCATCCCTTCCTCTTTGAAGATGGTCAAACTTAGACCAATTGGAGCCGATTTAAAGATGCTATCCAAGAGGCGTGGTGGGCTATTCCCCATGGGGCGATTAACAATTTAATCGCTTCTATGCCTCGTCGGATCGAGGGGGTGTATCGCGCAAAGGTGGATATACTAAGTATTAAATTTACTATCGATTAAATGTATTCATGACTCTTAATTATTTGTGGTTGTTGAATTAAACGTTTTGAAGCGTTATATATTTTCGCGGTTGAGGCCGGTATACGGAGGCTTGTGACCTAAGTGTGTACTTAGCCGAATTGGCTCGTTCGATCGCCATTACTTCCAACGTCAGGGCCGATGAACCGATTCTGCAAAGGGGCACCGTGGAGGTTCGGATTCGAGTTCTCGTTCGTAGGGATGGGGTCTGAGCTCTGCGAAGTCGTCGAGCCTGGACCATTGCTTTGCGATAAGGAACTTTGGTTCCGCTCAATAAAGTGTATGGCCGTGCGGTGCGGTTCGGGCCCTTCCTTTTAGCGTGGGCAAAGCCAAGACATTTTTGGATCTGTCCAGTGTCCAGACTCCAGACTCGAACTCCTCCACCGAGCGGTCTATTCTTGGATGCACAGAGATTCATCCGCACGTTGAGGTCTGAGCAGGACACGTCCCACAGGCTAATGGCCCAGTCCGTGATGCTCTCCCGCCCGCATCAGCGCCTCGAGAGTCGAGGACAGCCACGATGCAGCATCTTGTGCAGGAAACAGTACAGGAGACGGAGTCAGCTGACAGGGGATCCCTCTGAGTTGTTTCCTGCCTCGTCAATCCTCGTCAATCCCTGCCCCGCACCACGCATCTGACAACAACTCTATCGCACTTATTGAATTATCCGTGTATGGCTTAGGAAACAGTCATGGCCGACAGTCCGCTAAAACATCCACTTGATGATGCGCTGGACGGGGAGGCCGAAAGCCGGCGAAAAAGACACGGTCGCAGGATGACCATTCCGTCCCAGATACAGAAACAGCTTCGACACGAAGACTACAAGATCGGTGTGATTTGTGCTCTGGAATTCGAGATGAGCGCTATCCGGTATATGATGGACACTGAGCACCACGAACTCCCCTCGCCAGGAGATCCTAATCTCTACGTTCTCGGCGAGCTCAGCGGGCATAACGTGGTGGTTGCCTGTCTTCCAGGGACCCAGGGAAAAGGCGCTGCGGCAATTGTGACTGCGAATATGGCACGCACCTTTCCGGAAATCGAGTTGCGGTTGCTGGTTGGGATCGGTGGTGGACTGCCCAGTGACAAGCACGATATTCGTCTCGGTGATGTTGTCATCAGTATGCCCGATGGACCGCATGGCGGAGTGGTCCAGTACGACCTGGGCAAAGATACAGACGAGCGCTTTGTTTTGAAAGGCCATCTTTTCCCGGTGCCTTCTCTTTTACGATCAGCTGTGGTCAAGATGCAATCCGATCACAGGAAGTGCCCCAACCGAATCAATGAGTTCTTGGTGGAACTGCTACAAAAGGGAGGACGACTCTCATCGTATAACAAGCCGCAATCCGAAGACACACTCTTCCGAGGGGACTCCCAACACGTCGCCGGCAACGACACATGTGATGGTTGTGACAGGGAAGGCATTTATCATCGCCCTCAAGAAGTTGAATCGCCCCAAATTCACTACGGCCTGATCGCGTCGGGGGATCGCGTCATGCGAAGTGCTAACAGTTCTCAATCGGCAACTCGGGACCTCGGCGATGTTTTGTGCTTCGAAATGGAGGCCGCTGGTGTTCTCACAGAATATCCCTGTCTTGTCATTCGCGGCATTTCTGACTACGCCGACTCGCACAAGAATGATGCATGGCAGCATTATGCCGCTGCATCCGCCGCAGCATGCAGCAAGGAGATCCTTTTATGTCTACACCATGAGCAATCCGAGGGCATTGTACGCAACAGAATAACGCACACGTCGGCTGAGATTTCTGTGGACCGGGGTACTTCATCGCTTACCCAGGAGCAAAAGGAAAGAATGCTAGAATCTTTAAAGTTCACCCAGATTGATGCTCGAAAGACTACGGTGAAAAGAGCCCACGCCCGTACTTGCAAATGGCTCCTGAGAGCCCCAGAATATCTCGAATGGCTTGACAACATCGCGATCAGCAAACACCACGGTATCTTGTGGATAAAAGGAAAGCCCGGGGCTGGCAAGTCAACTCTGATGAAATTTATTTTCTCCAATGCCTCGAAGACAATGAAAGAAAAGATCATCTTAAACTTCTTCTTCAACGCTCGGGGAGAAAACCTGGAAAAATCCACACTGGGAATGTATAGGTCTTTGCTATGGCAATTACTCAGTGGAGTTCCAGGACCCGTGACTCTATTCGACTCTCTGCACTTGCAAAACCTGGATGTTAGCGAAGACTATAAGTGGAATATTGAATCCTTGCAAGATATTTTTCAACAGGTTATTCAAAGCCTTGGACAAACTCCGGTTGTTGTTTTCATTGACGCGCTGGACGAATGTGACGAAGCACAGATTCGGGATATGCTACGATTCATCGAAGACATTGCTGAGTCCGCTATTGCTGCTGGGGCACATTTCAATGTCCTGTTCTCGAGCAGACATTATCCACATATCACCATTCAAAGCGGCCTGGAACTGGTCCTTGAAGGACAAGAAGGACACAGTCAAGATATCAAGAAATATGTCGACAAGGAGTTGAAGTTTGGGTGCAGTAATCTTGCCAGCCAAATCCGAGTTGAGCTTCAAGAAAAGGCCTCCGGGGTCTTCATGTGGGTGGTCCTTGTGGTTGATATATTGAACAAAGAACATGACCGAGGCCGCATGCACGCGCTTCGACGAAAGCTTCGTGATATTCCTGGCGATCTACACAATTTATTCCGCGACATCTTGACTCGGGACAAAGAGGATAGAGACAAGCTACTTCTATGTGTTCAGTGGGTTCTATTCGCGAGACGCGCCTTAGCACCGACAGAATTGTATTGCGCCCTGCTTCTCGAAATTGAGCCCGAGGCGCTGGAAGATTGGGAGCCACAGTCCGCCACGGCCCAGGATATGCAGAGGTTCATCGTGGATTGTTCGAAAGGTCTCGCTGAGACAAACATCGCCAAGGAATCCACTGTGCAATTCATCCATGAGTCTGTCAGAGATTTCCTTCTTAAAGAGAAGGGGGTTGCCGAAATCTGGCCCGAGCTCGGTAACGACTTCCAGGGACGTAGTCAGGAGCATCTAAAAATGGGTTGCCTGAAATACATGACTATGGATATGAAACTTCGACAGCCGTTTCCAAAAGCCGAAGAAATGGTTGCCACTGCGAGTGCTGCATTCCCATTCCTGAGGTTTGCGGTACACAACATACTGCATCACGCAGACTTGGCCGCAGCGACTGGAATTCCTCAAGAATCCTTTCTCCAGGCCTTTCCCTTTTCTACTTGGACGCCCCTGCACAACCTATTCGAGAAACATGAGGTACGACGGCATACTGATAGTGTAAGCCTTCAGTATATACTCGCCGAGTTGAATCTTCCAAACCTCATCGAAGTTTTGCCGGCCGAGACATCCTGGGTGGAACGGGAAAAAGAAAGATACGGGCTTCCTATTTTTGCAGCTCTTGCCACAGGAAGCATGCAGGCTGTGGACGCAATTCTGAGAGTCTATGCCAGCCAAATACGACCAGAAAGTCAATTCCACGATATATACAAGAAATACGTGAACGGCGTAGACAGAAAACCCCTAAGACGGGAATTTAAGCTCTCAAAAACAAAATCTACCATCTCATATGTTGTGGCCTTTTGCGACGAGCGGGTGCTTGCTATGTTTCTGGAACTCGGATTCGCATTGGAGACTAAGGACAAGGACGGCCAAGGACCATTGCATTGGGCAGCAGAAAACAGCAATGAGGCCACGGTCAAGTTTTTACTTGCCGAATCGGTGGATCCTTGTAGCAGGGACGAACGGGGAAATTCGCCACTTTCTATAGCAGCATCCAAAGGCTATGAGGGCGTTGTTAGGTTGCTGCTTGCAGACCCCCGGATTGATCCAAATAATCAGAATGATGATGGGGATACACTATTATCATTGGCTGCCCAGCGCAGGGACCTCAATATTGTTAAAGCCTTTCTTGCTGACCCACGTGTTGACCCAAGCATTCAGAACAAGCAAAGGGAAACAGCACTGTCATTGGCTGTCGACGGCAAATGTTTTGATATTATTAATGTCCTTGTTGCTGACCCACGTGTTGACCCAAATATCCTGAATGAGGGTTGGGGTACAATGCTACAGCGAAATCCGGACATTCTCAAAGCCTTTCTTGCCAACCGGAATGTTGACCCGGGTGCTCAGGATTGTTATGGCGGTACACTACTGTCACTAGTTGCTAGTAACAGCGACCCTTTCATGTACTCGGAAGCTGTTCAAGTTCTTCTTGCCGACACACGTGTTGACCCAAATTCTCGGGATGTGAATGGGAATACACCATTATCCAACGCTACCCGCACTGGAGGCTTAGGTCCTCTCAGGAGCTTACTTGCTGATTCGCGTGTTGACCCAAATGCTCAGGATCCATATGGGGATACACCATTATCAGTGGCTGCGCAAAGAGATGTAAACAGGACCAAGATCTTGCTTGCTGACCCGCGTGTTGACCCAAATGCTCGAAATAAGCAAGGGAATACACCAATACTGGCTGCATCTAATCAAGAATATTCAGATATTACCATAGCCTTTCTTGCTGACCCGCGTGTTGACCCAAATGCTCGGAATAACGATGGGGAAACCGCATTATTTCTGGCTGCCCGTTATGGGCATAATCTGATTATCAAGGCCCTTCTTACGGACCAGCGAGTCGATCCAAATATTCCAGATAAAAACGGCAAGACACCTTTATCATTGGCGGTAGAGAGACCTTGCAGCGAGGAAGTTATCGAAATGTTGCGACGCGCGACGCAGCACAACTCGAGTCCACCTGATTGAAGTCCGACGACCGATATAACAAGACAGATATTCTGAAGATGTTACCATTAAACAGTCCGGTGAGCCAATATTGGTGTCGTAACCGAGATTCTCCAATTCTGAAACACGGCGAAATGCGCATGTTCGTGATAGTCTGTACGTGCGTGGGACCTCGACCTGCGGGGAATCATCATCTCCATTATTTATCCAACTTCTCTCTTCTGGACCTTGACAAACTCTTCTCTGGGTGCTTAGATGGAGACTTGAGTTTTCACTCTTTCTCTTTCTTGTTTTGGTTTTAATTTTTTGTCTTGGAGGAAATTCTTTCAAGGTCTTATGTTTAGATTGTTGTTATCAAGACATCATTTATACCAAGGGTAGATATAGAAACAGTTTCGGGTTTGTTATAACATCAAATTAAGCTTCACCTGGAAGAGTCCACGCTGTGATATCTCCGTTATTGTTTGATTTGGAAGATACCATGAAGGTCAAGGCGCCCTTATCAGTGGGAGACATGAAACCTGCAGTGTCTATTAAGCTAACATAGTTACTCTGCATGTCAGGTTCCTCGCTTAGTATCTACCTGCGATGTAACCAAAGCCGCAAGGGGGCACACCGTGCAACTCTGGCTTCCAAGCAGTGCTCTCTGAACTTGACGAGCAAAGTATTCAAGACTCAACAACAGAACGGCACGAAGTGTACACAATGTCAAGGGAACGGAAGGAAAAGGCATAATGATAGAATATATAGAGAAAGTGCTTTACGAAACGTCAACGTAGTAATAGTACGATAGATCATAAGGCCAGTTAGCGTATGTCTATTTCTTAAGTCCAGGCAAAAGCCTGATGCTCTTCGTCCTGAGGCGACACGTAAAGAAGAAGTGCTTTTTGAGACAATGAGCTTTAATCAAGCTATTCTGTACCTTGTTTTGCAAATAACCCAGGTCCAAATATTACCGTACCGTGTTTGATCGCAGCGGAACGGGCCGGTAAAAGGGGAGATCAAGTATAATCAGATTCACAATGTCTTTTATATCTCGTTATGAGAACCTTGGCAAAGGAAAATCCGCCTATCGGCTGGCAATGTCTTAACTTGACGATAATGATGGATGGGAGGTTGAAGAGGTCATCGATAAGATGCACAAGGACGATGAAACGTACTACCTTCTCCATTGGAAAGGTTGGCCTTCAGAGAATAATCAATGGGTACCCGAAGACCTCATCAACGCGCCACGGTTGATTTCTATGTTTGAGAAAAGACGACAGAAACAACAAGATCTGATTACCACTTAGCCAAGGAATTATTTCTCTCTACCGCTGACAAACGATACTGGCCATAAATGGAAACACCCGCGTACCACTACCTCACAGAGATCCTAGCACGTTCGGAAAACCGGCCTCTAAGAGCCTAATGTTCTCCTTCTCTTCGGCTTCGCCCCCGCCTCGAAGAGCGATCTGTCTGATATAGGCGCGGCGCAAAGCACCCAGGCAAGACCTCTTCGCAACCACCCAGGAGACAAAGCCAACGTCCCCTGGCAGAAGACAACATAATATCGACGACAACTAACGGTCCTTCACAGCAGCGGAAGCACCCTGAAGCGGGAGAGGCAAGGGATGGAGCAAGGAACGGCGAGTGGCCATGAACGTGTTATAATGCCTTGATGCCTTGAGAAGGGTCAGCAACAAGATACGAACATAACTGAAACACTAACAAACCTTACTCGGGCTCCCTTCCCATGTTTCGCTGCTGTTAGCCCATGATATCGTCGATGCGCATCTATTATACACTCAAAGGTCTTTGCCAAGTCGTGGCCAGCGACAGCAGCGACCCCTTCAACTCCTTGTCAAAGATTATAGTCCCCTCCTGCATCGAATCGTCCTAATACCCCCTAAGGTATTCCAAGATGCTAACCAGGTCCATCAAATCTCCGAGCACGCCTGCCGGAACCTGTTAACGAAAACAGAATGTTAGACACCAAAACAAGCATCGAAAAGATCACGAAAACATACTGAATCGCAGGTTGCTTTACGACCTGAACACTGTCGACACGAGGTCGATGCCTTTGCATCGAGTACGCATACGAACCGAAACGCTTCATTGTCGGTTGCATCAAAGTTCCTCACGGAGGTTCGAATACAACATTGACAAACGTAAACACGGGCCAGTAGAGGCTCATCGAGAGTGGGACGCTGGCGGGGAGCCATGGTTGCGAGGACGTATCTCGACTGAAATAATGTGGGAAAAGAAGACTGGAGAGACGTGAGGAAGATACTTTGAAAGACTAAAGAAATGGAAGCTGTTCAAGCGCGAAGATACGACATTGCTGTGGTATGGAGGAGAAAGAAAAAGAAGAGAAAAACAAAATGATAACAAAACTATTAATATTCTGCAGCTAAACAACGCGCTTTTATTTACTCACAACAACCACACTCACCCATGTCGAAGAAACATCATAGCAACACCTCGAGCAAACGCGAGGACGTCGTGACTAATCCCATTGCTGTACGCCCATGCTACGATATGGCTCTACGACGAATGTATGGTATATCAGAATAATTGAAGCTATTCCCAAACACCAAGAACGGATCAGGTCAATCCTTTACAAGGAGGAGATAGTTATCACGCGTTTACAAGATATTGTAGGTGGATACCTCATGTCACTACACTGAACAGTCACAGAACTCTGACTTCCCTATTATTTAATGACTTGACTACTTTGACAATAATGATTAATATTATAATACTTCATGCATAGTACTAATCTCCCGTGTAAGCTCGCCGCACCTAGTTTCTGGTCTATCCGTGTTTTGTAATCATGATTAACAAGTCAAGTGGGCGTGCAGACTATCAGCCATGAGTGTTTCTAAGTCAATATGTGCAATAGAAGGGTTATAAAGTCTGCGAGCTTGTGGTGCAGGCCAAGGAATGACGAGAATATATCGTCCTGGAGTGTAAGTGGAGCGTACCATGTTTGATCGCAGCGGAACGGGCCGGTAAAAGGGGATCAATCTCTGATCATCACAGTTGTGGGAAAACAACAATCAACAATGCTCTGTTAACGATCACAGACAGACTTCTTCACATATTACTCTGACCTCCTCCCTCAAATCGGCAACTTTCCGGTGTCCGATCTCTCTCGCTTTTCCAAGCCTTTGTCAGCAGCGACTTGGACATCAGATCTTCTGGTCGGAATAATAAGAAAATCCCGGTAATGTCTTGCTGCCTTGGGCCTTGGCGCGGGCGCGGTACAGCCTTTAAATCCCATCCACTATTGCTGCCTGCGTTATCTCCGTCTTCCTCCTTCCCTCCTGTTTAAGAATCAAAAGAAGATGCCACGCGAATACACCGAGCTATGCCGTATGTGTCCCCGCTCCTTTCTCTTCGCCATCGTCGCCAATGTTGGCCCCGGTTTCGAGACCCGCTCCCTGGCCGTGGCCTACCGCCAGGGTGATAATTACATCAAAGAGACATATCTGGAGCGCGTGGACCACTTCGTGGCAGACACTCTTGCGCTTATTGACATCCTTTCGGATCCTGCGAACCGCGCGCCGCTTGAGGCGTAGAGGGCGCTCGCAAAAGACTGGTTTTGGCCTAATAAGCATCAATTTACTCCGCGCCCCAGCGTTCCAGATTCGGTTCAGCCCCCTTATATACCGTGGAAGAAGCGGAGAGAATGTTTGCAGCACCGACCCCAGCTGCCTTGGCATGATGACTCCGAGTTTCCATTTACAACAACCTGTCTATTACTGGCATTGTTGGACGGCAATGGGGATGGCACCAAAAGGAGTCGCACGCGCCTGAGCGACCTCCAGCTTCAGCCACTATCCACTGTGTTCATTGGCGACTGCATCGAGTATGGGCTTGTCGTTCTCGACATTTCTGACCTTGACAGCGGCGTCAAGTATGGCATCGCTGCCTTTCCCGTGCGCTACATGGCCAATGTTCAGTACAACGACGAGTCCGCGCCTGAAAAGGAGCCTGACGTTGTACCATTCAACTCACGACCTCGAAGGCTGTTGTCTATTCATCAGTGGCTAAGCAGGTACTTCCACTACGACGACCTGAGCAATGATCCCAGTCTCCGCCGCCTGGAGGATATGCCGCTTGTTGACCCTGCCGCCTTGGATTGTATGTCTGTTTCCACGCCATCCGTCAGCCACGGGCCAACTGACTAAATGGTAGATATTTGGCCAGGAAATATTAACCCATATATGACTACATTCAAGGGTTCGCCTCGACCATCTTGGGGAGATGTGATCTGCGACATCTTTAAAAGTTGGTGTGTCTGCAGCTTGCCTTCCTGAAGCCCGTCGGTTTTATTTGCAGACTAAACTTACCTTTGCAAAGGATTTGATATCAGCCGAGAAATGGGAGTACCTTGAGAGACGTTACAGTATCAGTAGGGTGTCTTATTTTCAGCTGGCCTAAACTGTATATTTCTTATATATGTTATAACCCTATTTCAAAAAAAGATACTTTCCTGACTATCCCTATCAAGAGCAATATGGCCTCAGTATATCTTCACATGATCACAACTTCAAATGCTTATCCATGGGAAGGAAACCTGAAAGAGGAATAATATAGCTGCAGAGAGGGAGGTTCGTACTCCAAGAAAGAAGGAAAGTACTAGCAATGAAGAGCAGAGGATAGTAAGTATTAGAAGATTACTAAGTATCCGCATACTAACAGTTACAGGAAGACTACTAATCCAGGGAGGTAGGACGACCATGAAAGAGAGCAGGAGATGCACGGAAAGACAGCTAGGGACAGCAGAAACCCCGTGTCTAAGTTCAGCAATTCTATTATCACTGTATTATAGAAGTAGGGGCTAAGGGTATCTATTATAGTATCTATTAGCATAATAGTTGCCCGGAGTGCCTGCTGGGGCAAGACAGGGGTAATAGTACTTAGTAGTATTAGTTCAGATTAAACTCAGCTGCAGCAGCGAGAGACCCACAAGAGGAAACCTAATTTACTAGAATCC
The DNA here is from genome assembly GCA_027569205.1 of Aspergillus kassunensis. Classification (NCBI taxonomy): domain Eukaryota; kingdom Fungi; phylum Ascomycota; class Eurotiomycetes; order Eurotiales; family Aspergillaceae; genus Aspergillus; species Aspergillus kassunensis. The sequence continues at coordinate 48,691 of JAPDEQ010000099.1, read as the reverse complement.
AAAGTTTATTCATGATAGGCCTGCGTAGCAAAAGTATTCAGTGCTAAGGCCTAATACAGAGGGAATATACTACCAGAATCTCAATATGTTTTAGCTCGATTTATAGGGGCATTCCTAATATCTCCAAGTGATACTCAGGTTCCTGTAACTATGACCATAAATCCAGGTCTAGCTCACGCGTTCTCCCAATGCCAAAGTCAGGATGATGTTCCTATTAATGTGACATCTTATTACAAGCGCAACGATTCTACTATAATCAATGCTATTAAAGATTATCATAGAGATTCTACACAATTCATCCAAGGAGGATTAACGAAACTGAAGCCAATCAGTACAAAGTGATTATGAAAAGAATACGCCTGAATATTCTTAACCAACTTCCTGAAATCTCGAAGCCGCCTCTAAGTCTCCAGGGGTCCGAGTCTAGTTCCACCTGTCATGTACTAACCTACTCCTGAAGGGAATATACAAGTCTACATGGGTAGTCTACTCTGACATGTACAGTTATACTATACATAGACTTATAGAAATGACTACCTGACTTGTCATCGCCCGCATCTGATTCCTAACAACCCCTGAGCTCGGTTATCAGAGTAATTTCCTATTAGTCTAATCTTCAGCTTCCTCTTAATGATCCGCGCGTTCTAGCCACGGAGCTTTTTTTTTTTCTTTATCCAGTCTAATCCGGGTCCTGAAAGCAAATTCCTCTTGATACTTAGACGGTATACAGATTCGTTTACCGTCGTCCAATTGAGGTTGTTCACAAGACAATTCCCACTACCCCTGAACAAAAGAATAAGCAAGTGGTAGAAGAATAGGTCAAGAAAAATAATGGGTTCCTATTCCAGCCAGTTTAGGTTCAGTTGTGTATGGTAGAATCAAGCTTATAGGGCTTGCCTGGCCCGTGTCTATGGTAATATAAACAAAGCTGCGAGCCAAAGGACTTGGGCTCAACTAATTTGATTGGTGATCTGCCTTTCTATTAGTAGCAAGGCTGTGCTGTTTTTAAGTCTCTGCTGTACTTTTCCCTATCCTCTTCTCTTCCCCTTCTTGCTCTTGATACCCGCTGTATTCTGTTTATGCTTATCCCCTGCTGATTTGCGACCAACTAGGGAACATGATCCCTCGGAAGCATTGATGACATAACAGTAATAGTTCACAAAAACACGTGAGTGCTTTGGTTCCTCTATTTGAACACTGCATAACTGAAATCTATCAAGTTACTTATAGAGTCATCATTAACCACGAGCATTACCCACTCCCAGAGAGCAGAGGGTCTGGATACCCTAGAGACTGCAGTATCTGCTATCAATAACCCGGCCTATCTTGCTCCTGGAGCTGAAATACCAACCAGATGTCTGTCAACGACAGGAAATAACCCAAAATTGGTTTGGAGCGTCGCCCGCCAGATAGTATCTTCTAATAACAGCCCGGCCTATCTAGCTCCTGGAGCTAAAACACCAACCAAAAGTCAGTTAACAGCAAGATACCACCTGGAGTCGGCTCAGAGGGCCACCGGCCAGACAGTGGATGGTCTTTCCAGTACCATTGGAGCTGGAACACCAGCCAGATGTCAAACAACAGCAGAATCAGAGAATACCGAGCCAGCCCAGCTACCTTCTGCCACGCCAACATTAGGTTACTTTCTTAATCAGCGAAACTCTGATTTTGAATAGTTGGATCAATTACTTGAACGATATAACAAGATATCAGCAGGGCGAAGTGGAACAAGAAATAGAGATCCGGAAGCAACTCCAGAGCCAACTGGAGTAAGAGGCAAAGAACCAGAAACAACTCCAGAGCCAACTGAATCAAGAGACAGAGATCCGGAAACAACTCCAGCAACAAGTCAAGCAACGATTTCAGTACGAGGCAGCTAGTCGGAAACAACTCCAGATCCAACTGAATCAAGAGACAGAGATCCGGAAACAACTCCAGCAACAATTTCAAGATTTTATTGAGAAGTCTAAAAGTACAACGCTTTTCGACCTGTTCAGAGGGCTCTTAGGGGGGGAAGGTTTTGATAGGCAGACATCTTAGATAGAAGTTCGATAATAGGAAGCAATATTATTTTAATTGGTGTCTTTGACAAGCTGGGCTGAAACTCAATTCGACAGACCATGTTCTCCAAAACACAGTATCAACCATGTCTTAACCTAAGCCAGAACAGTTACGACCACATCTAGCCTGAGGTATAAGGAATATGGAAGGGCCCAAGGTTCATGACTTGATCCAAAATGAAGATTGTTGGTCAACAGGGCAGATGGATTACACCTTTATACGAGGTTTTGATATCTAGAGTCATTCAACTAGTATACAAGTAATTTAATTTCTTGGATATTCTATGACCAATAGAAAGGCCGGACTATTCTGAAATTAATCTAAAAGTACAAAGAACTTCTGGCCTATTTTTCCTTTTCTTTTTGTTTTATTTCCCTTATTCTGGCTAGGGCATTAGCTTGGTTCTTAACTTCTCTTCTACTCATAACAAGGCCTGCTGCCCCTTCCCCTTTCTATACCCCTCCTTGAGGGTGGACGTTCTTTTTCTCGGATCCATGGCCATAGCATGGGAACAGATTAGGGAAGCCTTCTGGATCCTATATCTTAGCTGGTTTCCCTTCCTATTATTATATCCACTACTTTATTCTCTTTTACCCAAAAATCGGAACCTTTCTTGGGAAGAGTGTTTTTTCTTCCTGATTGTAACCTATATCTTACCTGCTTTTGTATTCTGTTACCTTACAAACAGTCTACCGGCCCATTTTCAGCCTGGAACTATTCTCTCCATGATCTTATATTGATCTTGCCTGCCTTATCCAGCTCGATCATACCTCTTCTTAATCCTTGTCTTAAAACGCCTCCCAAATAGTCCTGCAGCGCTCGTGTCATCCCCCGAACTTCCAAGATGGAACGTGTCGCGCCACCCATTGCTGTTCGCCAGAGCTTATTGCGTTCTATCAACAAATCCCAATCCGAATTGACCAAGAGCTGTTCCTCTTTTTTTGGCCCGAGCCTGGAAAGCTCTCAAATCCCATCTCCAGTGAATGATACTTGACCAAATGATACCTCCGCAAGCGCTGCATGCCTGCCTCGAGACTATCTCTGATACCAGACAACTTTCGGCGTTGAAATCCTGTTAGAACACATATAATCGCACAGCGTCAAGTTTTTACACATAGACATCGTATCTAAATGCATTCCTTAAGGTACAGGCTCCCTTCAATCCCATGGTTAGCAAGTAGTTAACCAGGACGATAGGTGGCTAGATATGGGTCTATAGAAGATATTAAGAAAGGCGTGATTCCATTACTTACGATATTTAAAGTCTTGCGCAATCTCAGTCATGAATATCAGGATATAATTCACGAGCTTGTTCAGTTTAAATATGCTATAGTATGGTTCTCCTCCTGATCTTATGTCTATTAGCTAACTCCAAGTAGTTCTCTCAAAGTTTATTAGGAGAATTTCACGTTCCGAGTGACCTATTAGAGCCTACGAAGATAGGGCAGGAACCTGAAGGTTACTATGACCGTCTTATATATATCATCAGGGAACTAGCTTGCCTTAAGGCGGATATACATGAAGTCAAGCTACATCCAGATGAAATACAGGCAAAAGCAGACTCAATCCAACAGAAGCTCTTGATTTGGCATAAGGACCTATCAGTGAGGCTTTTATCAGAGTCTGGCCCTACCCGCCACGGCCTGTTGGCATACCTTGCAAAGAACCAATACCAGTGTGCGCGGATTACCGTGGATCTGATTCTCTCCAAATTGCCGGAAACAATTCAGAGATGCAAGGATATCCAAAAAATCACCTATGATCTTAGGCACAGTGTGACAGGGCTCTTTCACCCGCGGGGGGATATTTTCAACTGAATATCCACTCTATTCTTAATAATCCCCTGGTTTATGTTCGTGTTAGCTGCCTCGGTTGCTCTATCAAGCGAGACTAAGGGATAGATAAAAAATACCCTTTGCATGTTTAGGGAGACGATGAGTATTAGGCAAAGTTCAGTAGTAATAAACTTACTTGATAGTAATAACTATATGCTCCTCCGCCCTCGTGTATTTTAACCTCTTATAGAATAATTATACCTTGTTTAAGGAACAGAGACCGAGATCTCTACTAAATAACCTATGGAGAATACGGGGAGAGAGGCTGCACCCCAGGGTAACCACAAGGAGAAAAAGTGGCCACTGCAAGATGTTACATTCCTCAAGGAATTACATGTAGCTGGGAAGACCTGGGATGAAATCAGTGCAGAATTTAGTGGGAAGCAGACTGCTATGGGTTGTTAATTATACTATCAACGCCGCGGCTTACGCGAAAAGCGAAAACCATAGTGGAAACTAGAAGAAGATTAATTGCTAAGTGAAATGCTCACAAAAGGCAAGACCTGGGATGAAATCAGTGCAGCATTTGGTAGGAAGCGGACCTGTAGTAGCTATAAGGCACGGTGGAAGCGCTTGCAACAGCTCCCAAGTTCCCTCGCTCCAAACTTTACTGCTATTAATAGTCCAGCATATGGGATTTGAGACGAAGCCCTGCTACTTCTCTAAGCGCGGGTGGGTTGGATTCAGTCTTTCCTAGTTATTCAGGTGGAATCAGCGACTAGGACCCATGGTGCTCAAGGTTCGGGTCAAACTAAGTCTGGTGATCATACCCATCTATAATTTAATGTATCGTATATATGACTTATGAATAGCTTCAATTTTTCCATTTTAGGCAGTAGTACTCGAGGGCTTAGCATGTTGACTACCTGAGCCTACAGACCTCCACGTGTCTGCTTCGTATGTTGTAGATAGCTTCGTCTTCTCAATATTCCCTAGCAAAAGTAGAGAATTTAACTCCTATAGCAGGCGATAACGCTTCTAGTAATAATCCTACTACCAAGGCTACCTGTAATGCCTTAACAAGCGACCTGCCTGCTCTGAAGCCGCATAAGCCGCTCCTGCGCGGGTTTATCACCCTGTTAGATACTAAGGAAGAAGACAAGGATATAAGGCCAAGGCTGCTAAGAGCAGCGTGGTATATTCTATAAGGAGCTAAAGGCATAGAGCAGTGAAATCAAGTCTATTGATCCGTGTATTAATCAAGATAGGAATTGATATTGAAATAAAAAGCCCTAAATGGCGACGCGTTAGTGCCTTGTTCAAGGTAATTACCAAGGGCTACCTCTTGATAGTCCACCTCTTGCTCGAAGCCGGCGCCGCACATTAACTCGCGTGGATTGGACAATGAGACGACCTTAATTACTGCTACCAGAGGTAGGCGTAATAAGATTATCATACTGCTTCTAGACTGGGGCGCGGATCCCGCCGCCGAGCACTACAGCGGCAGGCCCCTGCTACGCGCTTGAAGGACGGAAGCTTCTTAACTTTTAATAATTCCAAGGCGCTAGACAGTTCATTGACTTATCTATGCCAGTTTATAGGTACATAGGATGCTCAAAACTTGTAGCAAGGACAAAGATATAGGAAGGTGTTCCTAGATGCTCTGTGTAGGCCCAGCGATTGGCATATGTACGCCGTCTAAAAGCATCGAGCTTAGACTGGAGTATGAGGAGCTGGCCTCATCTGTATAGAATACAAATACTATAATCTTAGTCGTGGCATCAAAAACAGATTAAAACCAGTCGCCTTCCTCTTTCTCAGGACCATCCAATAACTCGTACCTTGAGATTACCTGCTAAACCACGACCTCTCCAGAAATCTGAATACAGCTTGTCCCCAGCGGGCAGCATCGAACCATAGCCTTATAATAGAAACAATAGTCCCCAGGCCAGCAATGCTCATCTGCTGAATAGCAGGGCGTATCCACAGCACTTCTTGGTATACAGAACCGGCCAGTTCGTGCGCGTTTATTCAGCCGCTAGCTCTTTCTAGGCTATCTATATTAGTAGGGGTGGCAAGTGACGCGTATGCTCTGGAAGCAAGGGCGTTTAATCAAAATTAGGGAACCTCGAGGGCGCTTGGAGGTCTATATCTACTGGGCGTCCTCACGCTCCTGAGTGAGAGGAGTAATTATCCTACTCACATTTCCTATGGAAATCTACATGCAATAAAAATCCCTTCTCTAACCTTGATACTACTATAAGTGGAGAGCCTACCCTTTTAGATCACGTTGTCTCCCAGCATGGTCATAAAACTGTGAATCTTGAACGTCTCCCGCAGTAAATTGTGGGAGAGACTGTGTTACGAGCAAAGGCGAGTGCCGTTGACAGGGCGATTCCAGACGTTCCGCCGACTGAGTTGTTAGAGTGAATGAAGACCGCTGAGTGTAGTGTGTGGACTCACCAAAGACAGCGACCAGGCCGGGTCCGATGGAATTGAGAGTCGCATTGTGGGCACGAATGTTCTGAAGGTTGACCATGTTGGCGATGTGAGTTGTGATCGGAGAAGCTGCAAAAAGGCGAAAGCCGAAGAAAAAGAAATGGGGAGAGCGAGTTGATGATATCATGCGATGGTCGGTTGTTCCTCTTGGGTCCAGACTCCGGCCCGGCTCACTCCGTCTTGGCCACTCCGTCAGACGTGAAGCCGGAGTCAGTCCAGTTCTGTATAGCTGCGTCGCTCCTGCTGCATCGTGCTTTGCATCGTGCGCAGCCAGCTCTAAAATGCAATGGCGCCCCCGCTATACAACATGATTCCGTGAATTCCAGCATCAAGTTCCTTAATTGCAAGCATGGTTTACATCCGACCCTTCTCGGCCCTTGTTGCCGCCTCTACAGTTCTGGCGTCGGCCCTTCCGGACTTATTTGACACTGCCTACTTCAAGCCAGCCGATATCATCACGCGAGATGTGGCTGTCATTGGTGGTGGCTCCTCTGGGACCTACTCGGCCATCAGTCTGATCGACAAAGGCAAATCTGTCATTGTCGTCGAGAAGAAAAATAGACTTGGTGGCCACGCGGAGACCTACACTGATGTCGCAAGCAACACCGCCGTGGGCTTGGGAGTCCTTTTCTTCCATAATATTTCCGCCGTGACCGACTACTTTAAGCGCCTCGATGAGCCTTTGGGCCCTGCTCTATCTTTGATCCAAAACAGTCTTTACTTTAACTTCCGCAACGCGGAGCCGGTTACTCTGCAATACGTTCCTACCTCAGAAGAGTCGCTCCAGGCGATGAATAACTATATCGAACGATACAACCAGTACCCCAGCCTTGTCAATGGCACCATCCTCCCAGACCCCGTCCCCGCGGAGCTGTACCAGCCGTTCGGGGAATTCATGGAGGACATTGACGCCCTCGCCGCCATCCCCAACATGTACTACTTTAACCCCGCCGTCGGTAATATCCTCGACAACCCTGTCGTGGAACAGTTCAAATACTGGTCTGCACCTATGATCCACTCGACTGTCAACGGCTTCCTCGGTCCCGCTTGCCATAATATCAGCCAGCTCTACGCCAAAGCTTTGACCGAGCTCGACTCCTCCTCCAGCGTCCTTCTCTCCTCTGAGGTCGTTCGCGCCAACCGCTCCAAGGGCAAGAAAGGCATCCAACTTGTCGTCGACACCCCAGAGGGGCGCAAGCTTATCCGCGCCAAGAAGCTTATTATCTCGATCCCCCCGAAAGTTGAATACCTAGAACCCTTCGACCTCAGCCGCAAGGAGGAAGACATTTTTGGCAAGTTCATCAACGGTGGCTACTACGTCGGCCTCGTCAAGAACTCTGGTCTCCCCGAGCAACCCGTCTTCAACGCTGTCCAGAATAACACCCAGTTCAACTTGCCCTACCTCCCCGCCGTGTACAGCTTCGTGCCCTCGGCAGTCCCGGGCCTCCAACTCTGCACTTACGCCACCGAGCAGACCAGCGAGGCTGAGCCATTAACAAACAAAGAAGTCCAGGCCGAGATTATCAGTACCATCCGCCGACTCCAGGAACAGAACCCCGACTGGTACGTCGAAGAAGACCCGGAATTCGTCCAGTTCTTCTCGCACTCCCCGTACAACCTGCAGGTCACCGCGGAGGATATCAAAGATGGATTCTATTCCGATCTGTATGCCTTGCAGGGACAGAGGAACACACACTGGACTGGTGCTGCGTGGAAGGGACACGACAGCGGCTTGCTTTGGCAGTACACCAGGGACCACGTCGTGCCGGAGGTTCTCGCGGGACTTAACTAGACGCTTGCATTCTATACGTATTTCGACATAAGAGAAGATGGTGGATAACTGGTTAGATGAGTCAAATCTTGCTACGAAGTAAATAGAGAGACTTAGCAAAATCAACATGGATGACTCGTAATAAAATCTCTTATCTTCCCTGGCTAGAGCCGTAGATACGCGCAAAAATATATATATATATATAACCCGATTACTGGACGTCTTATCTTCACAGTATCCAGTCGCTGCGCACCATTCAGTGTTTATCCCCGGTCGGAACAGCCCGCTTTGAAGATTGGTTCGATGGGTGCTGGGATAGCCAAGAAACATTCACTGGCGGCTGAAGAGTATGTCCAGATTACCCATTCTAGCGGAAGTTGAGGAGACGCTTCCCAAACAGCCTCCAACCAAGGATAATCTACTCATCAGACCGAAAAACATTCGTCCTCTGATTAGTCCTCCACCGATAATACTACCCCGGCCCCCAGTCATAACCGGATAGGACATCGGATTCTCATCACTCACACAACTCTCCACAGCCTCCAACATCTTCCCGCAATCAAAGCCAAAAAAGAAGGGCGCCGAATGCCTCTCCTCCCCGCTCATATTGATGACCCGATGAACAGTCGAAACAAAAACATCATGGGGCTACGGTACTGTCTCTAGTTCTGCCAGTGGCCCTAGTGATAAAAAGGAGGTTCTTCAAATTGTTACCTAAGGAGATTGATATTTGATTCATCTCCTACATACTAACATCACACAAGAAGATCAATTAGAAGTATACAACCTCGCCAACCAAGCCTCATACTCGGTACCCACACAATCAACATCACTCGCACAAACCATCGCATCAAAGCCAGCGTACGTATAAAACGCCTCTGGGAAAAAATTGGTATGCAACTTCATGTATCCTCTGTACAGAGCGATTCTTATTAGTGATAATTTGAATCACCACTAACAATCTTCTCTCCCGAATTCCCGCTTCCCCAATAGCCATTGAAGCTAAATCAAGTTTTAGCCGTAATATTGGCAATGTGATCACTGTTGATGGAAAGCCACGACAAAAGCCGGGGATCAAGGACCACTCACTATTGGTCACCGCGAGCTGCAGTCCCCCTGTTAAGGAGGTCAATCCCGCCCTTCAATGAGTCGGCGCGGCTGACTTGCAGGGGTACGGCGACCCGCGTTAGCCAATCACATTCGTTGTTGCCAGCTCCAGGACATCTTGGTCAGTGCGAAGGGTCGAAATTCGTCCTTTGCTTTTGATTAGAAAATAAACCAGTCAGAATACTCCGTAGAATCTCCCACAAAGTTGGGATCAGAGTTTATTTTGCTCTGGACCCTAGTCCGTGGCCCTACGAAAAGAAACCCCGCTCTGAAACCTGCCATGTAGAGGTATCAGGTCTACTATCGGCCCGGGCCGGCGATCCTGGAATTGGCTCCTCACACGCTGCGAACACCAAATTTTTTTTAATTCTTGGGTATTTCTCTCAGAGCATAGGTAAAATTGTCTGACATAGAGGAGGGTCAGAGGTGGTCAGCAAGATAGAATTTTTTTTGGGTCGCTCTCGATGGCTATTTGCTTTTCCTGCGCCCCGCCCGCATCATCCACGGCATTTTTTGTGTTACGGAAAGGGCTGACCTCTCAACGCCTTTCCTAACCCTGGGTCCTTCACGTAAGCTCTGATTGATTGACTTCTTACCTTCACTCTTAACAACCACGTCCAACTAGTATGAAGACTAGTCACGGTCACCAAGGGTCGAGCTTAAGCAAGTGGACACAAGGCCAATGGACTTCTAGAAAAATAGGATCGATTGTGCAACCGAGGGTTCGTTGGCATCGATCTGCATCAACAGGGGTGTATCATCGCCCCAGGCTGTTGCGTGGGCGGATTTTCTCGATGCGGCTTCGAAAGTTCTTTCAGCCTTGGTGCTCACGAACATAAATTGTTGCGCTGATTCCATTATGGCTGCGGATGGCTCGGCCCGCAAGCGAAACCCTCTAATGAAACATTTGTTGAATTCCATATATTTTTATCAGCATGGAGGTCAACATTGACCAATGGCTGAACGACTTCTACTCTAATGGGTACAAATATTTTTACAAACAGCATGCGAAGGAAGTGCAGAAAATATGCTAAGAGGCCCTGTATAACAAGCATATACAGCATATTATTTCGTCGCGAACCAAGTCTGAAGACAGTTTAAGAACCAAACTCAAGAAGATGAAGAAGGCTCATAAATTAAATTAGACGCAGGAAGCAATTTTTAAGCGTGTGTTTAATATTGCGGGGGTATGAATCGCCTACTACCTTCCTATAGAGAAAGATCTGATTATATATGTCATCGAGCAAAGATACGGGTTTTGCATAGTCTCGCGTGATACAAAGGTGTTTAGAGACTCTTCCTCTAGTCAAGGAGACTCGCCTTCTATCCAGACAGAGGTGATGAAGCCGACCTATAGGGCAACTCATTGGATCGTCTACCTTCCTGATAAGAAGAAATATCTACTACCCGTTGAAGTCCAAGTCATATCGGTTTTAGCAAGTTCCTGGGCACAGATCCAACATGATTACAGTAACAAGCCACTCAGCGCAGATATATCATCAGCTAAGCATTATATTCTTAATGAATTTGGACATTTGGTCGCCGTCAGCGAACGTTTCCTGGACCAACTAGGTCAACTTCGCAAGCAGCGGGAAGAAGAAACGTTCGAGGACACTTATCATCTGGGTGCATTCTTATTCCGGTGGTGGCGGGAAAATCATGATAAGGACGTTGAGAATCTAGGCTTATTCAGTGCTCTATTAAGGCTTCTTAAAAAGACGGGGGAGACGGGGGCGAATCTGAATACTCGAAGGCAGTTATTCAATTTCTTAAGCATTCACGTGACTCTACTCTCTGTCGACAACGTGAAGGCGTAATACCCTGACATAGAGGTATGACCTGCTGTCTCTATAATACACTTTATTATCAAGAATCAAGAAGATCTTCTTTCAATATTAAAAGAGGGACATCGAGATAAGTTGGTGTGCAAGGACAAGCTAGAGATTATTATAAACATAATCCTGTGGTTATCCGAGTTCTTCCTGTCAGTAGATTAGGAAAAGCCTCTTAGTTTAGAGGGGGACCGTGGAGATCAAGGCTTTAAGCAACTATCCTGGCTTACTTTAGCACACCTAGGTCAACTTCTTAACCATCCTGATGACTTTAACAAAGATAGTAATAATCGCAATGCGGTCAACAAACTCTGGGAGTGGTTTATAAGTCATGAAAATCCGCCTGTAAGACTAGCTTGGAGCATTTCTAACGTGGGTATCCGCCGGGATGCTTCGAAAGAGGTCAAGAGATACCACAAGGTATTCATGGCGCTGGGAAAGAAAATTAGGGCAGAGCGAAACTACCAGCTGCTCTGACATTGTGTGTAAATATGGTTTCCGTCTTGCCATGAGGTTTCTTATCTTGCCCTTATGTGTTTGGATTTTGCCATTCGTTATGCCTCTTTATGCTTCTGTGTCTTGTTGCTTTTACCCTTCTTGTTCAATACGCAAGATTGAATTTTTGAATCGCTGTGAGTTATGTGCAAGAGAGCGGCTTCTATTGAAGTATGATTTGCAGGCTTTTATCCTTGAGATTAATTAGATCGTGGATTTACTGACTATTACTGCGAGCCTCTTTGGTGACGCATTTTTGATAGAGAACGCTAATGAGCCTGGATTGGCCAAACATCCGAGCTTGAGGGCATCAAGGGCTAGTTCCAGTGAAGAACGGTTGCCGTACCAAAATCGGCTTGCGGATTTACTTCCTTGTCCTCTTCCCGGTTGGATATGTGGCCCAACCCCAGACGGTTCCGCAATAGCAGTCAGAGTTATAGAAAAAGGTTTCCTGAACCAATACATACCAGTATCAAAAACTATTCAGACACCAGTCTCGGCGATACAAATCTTCGCGCATGAGATCAACAGAGATAATGCCTTCTGCCAGCGAGTTTCTCTTCTCGGGATTGTATCTCTTCTGCCGTGCCTTAAACTATGGAAAAAAAGTGTATATAGTATCACGGTCTTCTTACTCCTGGTTTTATGGTCCTTTTATACGAAATTGTTAAACACTTCTTTTTTAGAACTAGAGATAGATCCTCTTCTTGTCTCCAAACTGGACTTGATGGCATTTTAATTCCGCCGTCGCTGATAACGATGTCTGGGTATCTTGGAGTGGTATATTCGAACATTAACAAGCGCTTATTCCAAGGTGTCGTCATATGCGAATGAGCGTTTTTGGGACGCTGGGCGGAGCGAAGGCGCACGGAAGCCGGAAGACCCTCCTGCCGACGAAACTCTTAAAGAAAAAGGCCACGTCAGCAGTTTGGACTTGGCGGGTGATTTTAGAGGGCTTCAGGGCCTTCAGGTGAAGGACTGAAGGCAGGGCGGCATGGGCGCTAAGCCCAACGAGTCAAAAAAAGAAGGTGAACACGGATATACAATAGTCAGGATTCGCATGTGGTCACCCACCATACTACTTTTCTGTAGTTGTCATACGATAGATCTTCAAGAATAATTTGATGCCATGTACGAGAAGACAGCTAACCTGGTTGATTGCTATCCATGGAGCGAAACTCTTTCCCTTGAAGTGGGCAATTGAGCAAGCTCATCCGTAGATGTGTCTGAAACATGGGAGTCGGTCTCAGCAACATAGGGAAGGGTTTTCCTGGTATGATTCCCAGGCCACAAGCCCGGCATTGCTAGTCGAACGGGGTTTCTTGTCTACTGTGAGTTTATATTTGAGTATGAGCAGCTACGAGTATTGTTATTCGTCTCAGAATCAAATATAAATCCTAGTATATCCAAAAGTACTAGTATTGATTAAATATGGATCCTCACATCTACTAGCATCGACGCGAAAGGGGTCAATAAAGGACCATGCGGAGAGGTTCACGGCGGATCTTGGAATATTGAACTTAGAGAGCTAGTTAGTCCCTTCTTCGCCTCTGCGGCTTGAACATCTTGCCTGAGGCGGGACGAAGTGGAGGAGTTCGCGAGAGCAAAAGATCATTAGCCCACCACCTCAACACCTCCGATCTAAGTCTTCGGGTTAGATTACTGTCTGATACAGGGTGATGATGATGATGATGATCTCATTTACCCTGACCCCTCGCTGAGTGATATGCAGGCTACAACAACTATATATCCGAGTATGTACATGTAAAATCTACCACTTCCTAAAAACAAACCTAGAGCCTCGTCGCGGCCCATCGTGGCCTAATCGCTGCTCCCATTATTAGGCTGCCCTCGTGGCGAGCGACTGCGAAACCGTTGCGACGCCTCAGCAAAGTCTAGCACGGCGTTCACCGTTTTGGCCCGCGAGATGATGTCTGGATTACCTTTCTTACCATGGTTTGAGCCTCCCAGCAGACTCGATATGCTGTTGAATACAGTCCCGACCTCTCTCCTTAATTTCAAGCGTGGCTCTTGTAGCCTCGAGCAGTCCACTGAAACATAGACAATTTGACTGGTCAATGTAGGTCGCCATATCCCTGTTCAGATGCGCCAGGTCATCAAAGAGCGGGGTAGCAACAAACAGGGTTAATCTTGCTGACCATCTGTTTCTGCCCCTCATCCAGGCCCATCGCTTAATCGCAATCTTGACACAATATCTAATACTTCTTCCTCAGGACTATTATGTGCTCCACAGTGTAGAAGCTTGAATTCACTTGCTACTACTCAGGCCTTCCCTCTCGCCATGGCTGATCCGCTCTCGATTGCATCTGGAGTTGCAGGGTTGCTTTCTCTTGGCATTCAAGTCACTCAGAATCTAATCAACTTCTATTCCGCGTATAAGGACAAGGCTTCCGATCTGGTTCAGATCACACGCAGTCTTGAAAATCTCTTAGTTATCTTTGACACCCTTGGTAACGCACTGAAAGTTCGCCAACATCAGAGTAATGAAGAAGAATTGCTCAAAAGGATCAACAAAGCAATATAGGATTGCAATGAAGTCATCGAGGAATTACAAGCCGAATGTCGTAAATTTCAAGAAAAATCGAGCACGGGATTCAAGGGTCGGATCCAGGTTGCTGGGCGTCAGGCGGTGTATCTATTTCGAAAAAGTACCCTACAGAAGCTGGAAGAAGACATCCGTGAGATCCGGGAGAACCTGTCTCTTGCGCTCAATGTGCTACATCTCAATAGCAATAGCATGCTTCAAGAGGAAGTTGTGGAAATCACGTCACTCCTGAGACGCATAGATACGCATCATGTATCTTCCAAGGTTCAGGATTGGCTTGCAGCGCCAGATGCGACCAGTAACCACCACAGTGCCTGCGACAAACATCATACAGGCACGGGACTATGGTTCGTTAACAGCTCTTCCTTCAAGAACTGGCTTGTGGAACGGAATTCCTTTCTATGGGTTCATGGCTTTACAGGATGTGGCAAGTCGATTCTATGCTCGACCACCATCCAGTCTACATTGTCTGAGACTTAACATCGCCATGAAGTAGGGGTTGGGTTCTTCTACTTCTCATTTAACGACGAGTCCAAAGTCAGAAACTCTGGCATGCTGCGCGCTTTGTTACTACAGCTTTCGGCACAACTAAAAAATGATGAAAAAGATCTACAGCAACTGTATGATGCGCACAAGTCGGGTACTCCGCCAGCAGACGCCCTCCTTAGCTCTTTGAAAACCGTTATCTGCAAATTCCACGATAGCTATATTCCACGATAGCTATATTCTGCTTGATGCGTTGGATGAATGTCCGCGCGATCGTGAAAGGGAGGACGTTTTGCGAACAATCAAGACAATGAGGGACTGGAATTTACCGGGTTTCCACCTTTTGGTTGCCAGCCGTGATGAGCTCGATATTCGTCAATCGCTACAAACTCCTTCTACCGCAGAGGTCAAGATGCGAAATGCTGAGACCGACAAGGATATAACAAACTTTGTTTCTTACCAACTCAGCCATGACGCAAGGCTTCACAAATGGAAGGTGCGCCATGGAGAAATTCAGGAAAATTTAAGCCGAAAGGCACAAGGAGTGTACGTCTGACTGGAGATAGACAAAATTAAGAAGTTTTACTGATAAATATACAGGTTCCGATATGTTGAATGTCAATTGATGGCAATCAAGCGGGCTAAGAACCGTAATTAGCTGGATGATTGTTTACGTTCGTTGCCTCAAGATCTGGACGAAATATATGAGCGAATCCTGTGTAGCATTGACACACTATATGCTGAGGATGTCCGGCGAATCTTGACGATTCTTTGCCTGGCTAAGCGCCCATTAACTCTGGAAGGATTGATTGATGCGCATGCCGTGGATCTTGAAGAGCCACCACACCTCGATCGTGAAGATTGATCGTATGATCAGAATGACATCATTGATATTTGCCGTGGTCTGGTCGAGGTCGCAGCAGTGGAAGGCAGTGGGGAACAAGAGATCCAGGTGGCTCGAATCGCACACTTCTCTGTCCAAGAGTACCTTGAATCCGACCGTGTGCTGAAGCGGAAAGCAAAAGGATTCGTAGTGCAGAAAGATTACGCGAATACTGAAATAGCACAGATTTGTCTTGTCTATTTATTAGAGCCAGGACTCTCTGATGATCCATTAGATAAGGCAAGAGTTACTGATTTTCGTTTCGCCTATTTTGCTGCAATGTATTTGTACGACTATTACTAGCAGGCTGGAGGTGGAAGCTCTGATATTGATTACTTGATTCTCAGGCTTCTCAAGTGTAAAAGCAAGGCTTTCGTGGTATGGGTGCAACTCCATGACATGGATATCCCCTGGCGCACAGATATAGCCTTCGAGTTTGATATTAAAAGTATACAATCGCCAGTATACTACTCTGCTCTTCTAGGATTAGAAGCCGTGTTGAATATCATGATAGCGTCTTGGAGGGAGGACTCCAAGAAAAACGACATGATAAATACAAAAGGTGGACACTGTGGCAATGCACTCCAGGCTGCATTATCTAGAGGCCATGGGAAAGTGGTACAGATTCTACTGGATCAAGGCGCGGATGTGAAAGCTCAAGGGGGATACTTTGGCAATGCACTCAATGCTGCATCATTTGGAGGCCATGGGAAAATGGTGCAGATTCTACTGGATCAAGGCGCGGATGTCAATGCTCAAGGAGGAAAATATGGTAATACACTCCAGGCTGCATTATCTAGAGGTTATAAGGAAGTGGTACAGACTCTACTGGATCAGGGCATGGATGTTAATGCTCAAAGGGGATACTTTGGCAATACACTCCAGGCTGCATTATCTAGAGGTTATAAGGAAGTGGTACAGACTCTACTGGATCAGGGCATGGATGTTAATGCTCAAAGGGGATACTTTGGCAATGCACTCCAGGCTGCATCATCTGGAGGCCATGAGAAAGTAGTGCAGATTCTACTAGATCAAGGCGTGGATATTAATGCTTAAGGAGGAGAATATAGCAATACACTCCAGGCTGCATTATCTAGAGGTTATAAGAAAGTAGTGCAGATTCTACTGGATCAAGGCATGGATATCAATGCTCAAGGAGGAGAATATGGCAATGCACTCCAGGCTGCATCATCTGGAGGTCATGAGAAAGTGGTGCAGATTCTACTGGATCAAGGTGCGGATGGTCTTTGAACATTCTACCTTGTCCCGCAACCAATCTTGCCCTTTTCATACTCCCCCCACCAGCATCCACTATAAGAATGTATTGGTGCTTTGCTTATTATCTACTATGCACTTAGTATCCTTTAGTTCTTTATGACAACTTCCTTTTTTGCATTGTGCAGTGCACTTGTCTTAACAATGGCTCTTATCAGCTATATGCTATGTGATCTAGTTGATGCCCTTCTTGGAGAGCTATTCAGATTGAATTCAGTGGTGAGAGAAAACCGGTTTCAAGCATTTGAATACTACGTGTATTATAGAATGGATGTTCTCTCTCCACTGCGATTCCAAGGACCCGAAAGTCTGGCCTACAAATTGATAGGAAGAATAACAGGTGACTGAGGACGCCATTCCGGAGCTATACTATAAAATACTAAAGAAGTATTCCTAGTCTACCCTCTGCCTGCGCTCTTGTTCGCTTTCTGGAGATCAAATGGGTTTACTGTATTAATATAGGGAATCCCATCCTCCAGCCTCTAATCATTCTTCTCTGATTTAGAATCCTGTAAATCCCACGGCAAACAGCACCTCAGCCCTTGGAACCGGAGGCCAACAGAATAACTGTTGGAACAGGTAGAGTTTAAATCCGTCATGTCGAACCAATTCACCTGTATATTGTCTCCGGGAATAACGTGGCGCTTAAGATCTATCTGAGCGAACACCATGTCGCCATATTGGCTGATGACTTTCTTGGCAATGAATTGTTCTAGTTCCACTATAACTTTTGCTCGTAGTGTTATTGGCGACCGTTTCCTGCGCCAGATTTGCCGCAATCGACCAACTTCCTCAGCACAATTTGGAATGCCATCGGGAATAGCCACCACCCACAGCTCGAGTTCCTGGTCTGACACGTCGTTCTCAGCATAGTACTTCTTCGGGCTCTTGATCCTATAGGCGTCTGGAGTCAGACCCTATCATAAGAATTTGGCGTCCATCCTGGATCCAGGGCTGGAAAAGTTGCATTATGTGATCGGCATCTCTCAGCGGGTGAAGGAATTGGTCCTTGACGGTGTCGACTGTAAGGGAAATTTTCCCCCCGAGTGCCGCGAGGAGCGCGGCTGTAGCTGATACGGTCGAATGTGACAAGATAGCGTGCGTTATCTCATAAGAACCTTCATTGCAGAAAGCTTCTCTAAAGATCCGAACCATGGTCCTGATTGTAAGGACACGCGAGCGGAGGATTCAAGCCTGAGGCATCGCGAGTGCCCAGGGCATCGCGGGTACTGACTCAGTATATAAACATGTATTTAGAATCCTCGCGAAGGTTACTTTGAACCTTCAGTGTTAATCTACTTGACTGCGCAACCTCTTGAAATCCTTATATTTAGTCTAACTATCGCTGATACGCTGATTGACCTACTTCGCAAGAACCAGGTTCTTACACTGATCGAAGTGACATGATCGTGGAGAGAGCAGCAAGACCCGAGCCACTTTATAGTGTTCGTTGCCAGCGGTGGGCAGCAACAACAACAAGCTGATCTGAATTTATCTGGCCGGAGGAGGTAATTATGACGGCTGATTATTAAAGTACGCCTGCTGGTTCCTAAGAGCGGAAAGAAACCAGAATAAATTGTGCGCTGTGCTATTGAACAACTGGGAAGCAGGGGGTGCTTTAGCGATTGAAGGTCTACAGCCAATCTTGTAAGAAGGCGCCTGCTTCCTAGCTTTATGGAAGTTTGATATGCCTAGCGGCTCAGCTTTTAGACCTGGTATCCAATGATATATAATGGCCATTCTCCTTTATCAAGTGCCGCGCCACGAGCCGTACCACGAGCTAAAGATTTAGCGTGGATGATTGCCAACATTTCTAGCACACGTCAATAATCTAAAGAAAGAGAAAGGCCTAGAAGTGTATAGAAAGGATGTTGCTTCTGGGGCGATCTCGAAAGTCAGAATGTAATTTCAAATATAAGGATATAGCCACGAAAGTCAGGATATGAGCTCAAAAGTCAGGATATAAGCTCAAAAGTATGGATGCGACCACGAAAGCAAAGATCTGGCCACAGTAGAAGAATGTGGCCTTAAGTTGCGAGTCGAATCATAGCCCCTAATTTCAACTTTATGAATGCCATTATTCTCACTATCCTCTCCCTCTCCAAAATCTCTCTCCTAACAAAATGGATGTCCAGATCAGTGATGATAAGCTTGAGCAACTCCTACAATTGCTTGATGATATTCCTCCGGGTAACTTGCCCTAGGATGGAGTATACCCTTTCAGTTTTCAAGAAGCATACTCTTACCCCAATATTCCTGCTTTCATTGACAGAGACTCTCTCCATATACCAAAAGTCAGTGACAGTACTTGGGATATCAGATTGTAGACTGAAGAGCTAAAAGCGAAATTTGAAGAGCTGGAGAAACAGTGTGTATATCTTTCTATTTTTAACTTTCTATCTCTAATATATAACTAGGAACAAGGCATTTCTGAGGTACGAAGTGTTTCCATGGCTAGATGATATGATACTAATCATTACCAGTTTAATAAAAGGTTTAGGAACGTGTCTGAATGGAGTCTAGACTTGTTAAACCGCGGGTTTTGGGTCGACCCACGGCCTTGCGATTTGAACCGGTGGGTTTTGGGTTGGGTCAGGCACTCCCTAACTAGACTTGTTAAACCGCGGGTTTTGGGTTGACCCACGGCCTCGCGATTTGAACCGGTGGGTTTTGGGTTGGGTCAGGCATACCCTAACCCACCCCATGGGTTATTATAAAACCCAGTAACCTAACCCAAAAACCCAGTAAAACCCACGTATGTTAATCATTACCTAATTAGGTAATAATCTACCTATTTATAAATAAATTATAAATTACTGTATTTATTACAGTAATTTATATATATTTAGTATGGGCTAGTATTAATATTACTGTAATTTATATATTCTATTGCTTGGCAACCCATTGGGTTACCCATGACCCAACGGGTTACCCACACGTGACCCAAAACCCAGTGGGTTATTAATCTAAGCAACCTAACCCATTTCTTGGCGGGTTGGGGCGGGTTGGGGCGGGTTTCACGGGTTGGGTTGAACAAGTCTATCCCTAACTCACCCCGTGGATTATCAAAAAAACCCAGTAACCTGACCCAAAAACCCATTAAAACTCATTATGTTGATCTTTATCTAATTGAGTAAAGATCAACCTATTTATTTAAATTACTGTATTATATGCAGTAATTTATATAGATTTAATATAGATAGGTATTAATATTACTGTAATTTATGTATTTTATTTCTTGGCAACCCATTGGGTTAACCCGCTGGGGCATGGGTTATTTAATTTAACCTAAAACCCAGCGGGTTATTAATATAAGCAACCCAACCCATTTCTTGGCGGGTTGGGGTGGATTAGGGCGGGTTTCACGGGTTGGGTTGAACAAGTCTACTTGCAAGACATGTATAATAACAGGGAAAGAGTATCTGTTAAATTAATTATCTTTTCCCCTGTTTTTCTTTATATTTTGCTGCCATGTCTTGTAAAGTTATCTGTACAGTCCGTCTCGAAATTCCTCTGACGTTCAAACACATGATGATTGTCTTTCAGCCCCACTGCCAAGGACTTAGTCAGTATGTTATAGTGAAATAACCGCTTCTAGATACGGGCGGCTGTAAATTTCTCTGCGTACAATACATGAAAAATTCAAATAATTGTATTAATTATGCATCTTCTTATCCGCCTTACAGATATCTTAGAAGCCAGTTTGTTGTCTATGAGCCATGTTTTTTTTTTTTTTTTTTCGAATGCTAATGCCAACCTCGGCTAGCCTGTATCTAGGTTATGAAATTTTATGCAACCTATCCTGGCATGTAATGTAAGCAGTCACATGACTAGAGGCGATGCCGGGCTTGTAAGATGACCGGTACTGTCCACCGACCTTGCCATTCCGCTGCCACGCCGCCTTATGGAAGGAAGCAGAAGCATCATGAAAATTCTATTACCAGCAATAACTATATAGTGTTCAGTCCTCCCAGACCCTCCTGTCTTAAAGAGATTTGAAAATATGAGAGAGTTGGATATATGATATAATATATAGTAATGATTAAATCACCCTGTGAAAAATTGGATTAAACAAACTCTGCCACTCCTGCACCCAAATGCTATAGTATCATCTTTGACTGCTGAAGAAGCTATCTCGTAATCGGGAGGAAGCCATAACTCTCGTTGAACCCCAATCTTAATCCACCGGCTTCCCTGCACAGATAGACTGTTCTTTGTTTTAGCAGGATTCAATGTAAAGCTTTCATGCCAGGCCTGAATATCAAAAGATCCCAAGTTAGTAATAAGATGGGGCAGCTCGTTCGAGAATTTAACGTTGCAAACGAAACCGTGAGTATTCATTGTGTGCTTAAGGTCGCCACTCGCTGGATCCCAGAGCTTGATGGTGTTGTCGCTGGAGCCTGACGCCAGCAGCCGGCCATCCGGTGAGAAGGCCACTGACCAAACCGAGTTAGAATGGCCCTCCAGGGTTTGCTTAAGGGCGCCACTCGCGGGATCCCAAAGCTTGATGGTGTTATCGTTGGAGCCTGACGCCAGCAGCCGGCTATCCAGTGAGAAGGCCACTGACCAAACCGAGTTAGAATGGCCCTCCAGGGTTTGCTTAAGGGCGCCACTCGCGGGATCCCAGAGCTTGATAGTGTTGTCGCTGGAGCCTGACGCCAGCAGCCGGCCATCCGGTGAGAAGGCCACTGACAGAACCGAGTTAGAATGGCCCTCCAGGGTTTGCTTAAGGGCGCCACTCGCGGGATCCCAGAATTTGATGGTGTTATCGTCGGAGCCTGACGCCAGCAGCCGGCCATCTGGTGAGAAGGCCACTGACCGAACCACGCCAGAATGGCCCTCCAGGGTTTGCTTAAGGGCGCCACTCGCGGGATCCCAGAACTTAACGGTATTATCATAAGAGCCTGACACCAGCAGCCGGCCATCCGGTGAGAAGGCCACTGACTGAACCCAGCTGGAATGGCCCTCCAGGGTTTGCAAGTCTGAACTCCAATTCTCTTCCACCCTTGGGCCTCTGTATAGCCACTTAGGAAGGTCTCGCTCAAAAATCCTTCTGATCAACGCTTTTTGCGGTGCGAAAATCAGGCCGGAGCTATACAGCTGCAGCGGCGCCGTGTCAATAATGCTTGCATATTTTAGGATAAATCTGCGGGCATCTGAGAGGAAAAATAATATCTCGCTATTGGATATGCCCTATATTTTACTCATGTCAGTCGGTCAGCTGTACACAAGCAAATTTGATACTCACATTTACTAGTCGAAGAAATGTATCCACTGCAATTATGGCTTCGGATATTATCCCTAAGATGCTCATTGCCTCCAGCCAATGAAGGAAGTGCTCTTCCAGAAACAGGAGTATCTGGTCAATGATCTGGGCTGAGAGGGAGCTTTGGGCGAGATGGTAAACCCAATAACGACAAGCGTACTGGAGGGCGGGCGGACGAGACCTTGCTATAGAATCAGAGTCTATCTCTGCTCGGCTAGTCCCATAACTTGGTAACTCGCAAATATTCTTCTTGAGATACCGACCCATGACAGTGAGACATTTTCTGGCTATGAACTCATGTTGCTTCTTCTTGTCTACCCAGAATCGAGACGTGGACTCCTGGACTTTCGTATGTTTGTCCACAAGATAATCGTGGAAGGACAAATGAAGAGTTTGTATCGGTAGGTTAGGTTCGTCAGGTATGATCAGAACCGAATGAAATGCGTCTAGCCGGGTGCTGATTTCATCTTCTGGCATCTCGACAAGTTCGACGAGACCTCTTAGCGAGAGTGGAGTAGCAAGAAGAATAACCACACCAATAGTTTTCTGGAATTCTTCGACCAGCTGGTTCAGGTCGCTTTCGTCCTCGGCAGCAAGTTGATTCAAGATAGGTCGGTATGTCTTGTCCATCTTGGATCCGGACGAATCGTTGAAAAACTGCTGCAGTCGCCTTTCGGGGTTCCATTTCCTGTCATCCACAAACCGGCATACTGTGGCTGCAAAGATGAAGAGCGGAACAGCCATTGTTGCTATAGCTTCGATTCTTCCCTCCCCAGGCCAGCTAGAAGGAAGATCGCGTTGGCGCTTTTGTCTGATCCTGCGAAACTCTTCTCTGAGATATAGAGTGATATCATGTTTTATCACATCATTATCCAAGTTCTGTAGGATAGTATTCTGATAATCGCTGCGATCGATTTGATCAAACCCGAAGCGAATGGGGGACTCGGGCCGGCTCGTCAAAAAGAATCGGATACGCAGGTCTGTCGCCTTCTCGACTTGCGGTAGAAGTTTGAGGATGACCTCCACGTCTTCCTCCCGCTCGCACTCATCTAGAGCGTCGATAACAACCACTGCGGAAGCACTTGATTGATCTCGATCCACAGCGAGTAATGGCTGCAACATGAGCTTATCAAATTGCTCTCGAAGCGATTTCCCGGAAATACCACGATCATTTAGCTGGGCTTTTTGGATCCCGGTAATCATTTGGGGGAAGTGGGTCGCCAATTGGTTCACGATAGTAGGGAGAAACTTTACCGCTGAGCCCTGATCTCCCCGGCCTCTCTTGAAGAAAAAACTCGCCCCTAGCATGCCGGCCTCCGTGAAGTATCGAGCTACTGTCCTTGCAATAGTGGACTTGCCAGTTCCTGCCATTCCACTCAGCCAAAATATGCATTTGTCACTTGACTTCCCCCACTGCTGCACCTGCTGGAGCAATTCCGCTCGCGTTCCAGGAAGGCATTCGTCCTCGTGTTGGTCTATAAAGGAGTCAAATTCTGCACTATCAACAAAAGGCAGCTTCAACATCGCGACTTCGTCACGCACGTTTTGAATATCCATTGCCATTTTGTCGATCTGAGTCAGAATGGCCTCTGCTTCAATCTTCCGATGAAGATGTTGATCTAGGAGTAGCCAGTGATGTAGATGTGATTCCTCTTCCTTGATCGACGTCTTGAGCTGTGCAAGTTGCTCGCTTGCTACACCCGTTATGCTCTCCACAATGTCATTCGCCGTGCCAAATTTTTGGACCTTCCGTACCTCAGCAGAGTATTGCAATATTGCCACATAGACCCGGACGATCGATCGTTCTTGTTCGGCATTTTGTAGGACTGGGCCCGGGCCACGGTAAAACTGTTCTTCGATAAAGGCGCAGCGCGTCAGCAGATCCGCTAGGTATCCCGAGGTTTCGAAAAGAGCGTCTCGCAGATCTGCATGATTCTTGGCCATCTAAGTCATTAGCTATGATTTATGCTCCATGGTGACATGACCATACCGTTAACCCGAGAGACACTATCGCCCAGGCACTAGAGGTGTACCCGGTTGGATCGAATCTCACAACATTGCTGACAACATCCTGGAAGGACAATGCAGAGTTTAGTATTCTGTGAGCGGTCGCCCGGATAACGTTCTTGTTTTGGCACTCCTTGTATTGTGCCTCTGTTGCCTTAACCACTTGTTCTAATATTTCTTTGGTTTGTCCAGAGTCAGCTTCTTGACGGTCAGCCGCCGCTGCCAGGAGGGGGGTTGCTAGAGTTGCTAGAGTGGTGCGGTCGCTCTCCGTTAACTCATCATATGCTATCTGCCAGTAATACTTTGTGTTGTTATCAGTCTTCGAATTATCAATTTTGGGATCCGCTGAACCACTCTTCGCGTGTGGGTTAGTGGCGAGTTCTGGAGTACTTGACTCTCGAGAAATGGAACTTGTGTCTCTGTCTTTGCTTGGTCTTGTCAAGGCATCCTTAAAGCGTCTGAACGCGTGCCTCTTTTTCTGGACAGGACCAGCTGGAATATTATCCATTATTAAACAATGGAAGAACTTTGTGATGAGCTTTACTGCCAAAAGTGATTACAGTAGTAAACTTGGTTCAAAGGAATGAGCTGAAGCCAAGAGGAGGGGCAGATGTGATGACGCTGGCTCTTCCTGACAGATAAGCCAGTGGACGTGCAGGGAACAGGGGTTGTGGTCTTCAGGCAGCCATGGCCTACAGAGAGGCCGTTCCAACACTCCATACTTTTGACCTTGTCGCACATTTTCGTTCCTGAGTATATCACTGCCAGAATTAGCACAGTTCCCGACAATAGGACTCAGCAAAAGTTAATAGTGAAACAGTTCACTCTTGATATGCGCTACGGGTGCGGTGACTGCTGTTCATTCCCAGGTCACCAGATCAACCAGCGCCTACCTCACCCCGCGATCACTCCCAGCTAATCTGAAGCGGCTAGGCTCGGAACAGACGAGCTTAAATCCGAGGCAATGGGGTGTTCTTGCGAGTCAGATTCACGTGATGTAACAGGGGCTATCGCCCGGCCGATGTTAGCTGATCACGGCTCACGGCAGAGCTATTTCCCCGGGAAATTCACATCACATAGCAAGGACCCACAATGGGCCACTAGGACTGAACCCATGAATCCACCTCCGCAAAGGTCGTGACGCGCTAGACTAGGCGAAAAACCCACCTTATTTTGCCAAGTATCAAGTCCTGAAATCATGGGCAAATTTGTGTTTTGCAGGGCTGAACAAACAGCTACTAGATGGAAAGATAATTGGGATAAACCTATGTCTACGTCAACCTTATCGGACAGATTACGTGGATGCGGCGAGATCATGGGGTCTGACGAAGTTGTAATCCGTACGCTTGGCGATATGGGCATGCTATGGCACTTAATAGAAGTGGTAAGTATTAGTAAACTCCCTGGTTGGTCTAATAACTGATATACATAGGTAAGATTTCGGATCCTATGCAGAACCTTATCCTCCAGCATGCAAATACGGACACATTCGTGAAGCATTATCTGGTGGATATTGATGTTAACCTCCAGGGTGTGGTACGCGGAACAGGATCTCAAACAATACTATTGTGATATGCCTGTTCCTTCAGGTCAATAATTGATCCAAATCGACCATGGAAACTCTCTTCAGAAGAGTCTAAGTCTATTAACTGACTTCCGTCATTGATGGAATATCAGGAAAAAGCCGACGAATGCAAGCAGTGCATGCAATGTCGCATGAGCGAGGTGGAAGGCAAGGCAACCACGCCTGACCAGATAGAATAGCAGGCTAAGGCAGACAAAGCAGCGCACGTGTACCACATTGCCAAGAAATGTCTAGAGGGTAAAACAAAGACAACGGTATAAACGAATCAAGGAGAATCTGCAACGCTATAGTAAAGAGCAGCCTGTGAGGGACCTTGAACGGATACACCAAGGTTATTTTTATCCCTTCCCACGCTGGAAGATATCGGTTGAAAACTATGTTCATGGTGTGATTGCAGAATTGTGCAGGCGCTCCCTAAGTATCTGCCTATTGCCAGGCTATATCCTCCTTCTGCAAAGTGGGTTATAGTCGGTATCACGCGTGGCGGAGCGTTCCGCGTCTTCTATCTCCCGAAGGCGATGTTCAGCCTCGTCCTCCGTCTTCATCTCTTCCGCCGAAGATGATGAGTACTTTCGCTTTCTTGTCTTCCGGTCGGTTTTGATATGCTGTACCACGATATTGAAATTGCGCGCTAGGTTAATGGTATGGAAGTGTTTTTAGAACTGCCGTTTCTTCATCACACTCGCCCTCTTTCAAGAATATACGAGAAGACCCTCTGCTTCTAATTCGGCTCCCGAACTTGCATGCTGCACTTTCGCTGTTTGCAATGGACTGGAGCTGTTTAGATATCTCGAGGGCCACAGAGCTAGCGAAAAAATCATGCACCGGAGCAGGCATACAAACATATAGGAGCCCTGCCTTTGAGTCGTAGTCCCACCTATCTAGTCAGCGGTGAAATACTAATAAGGTACTGATAGCAGACATACCGCACTTTATCATCTACGTAGCCTTTGAGTAGTTTATCGCGCTCTAGTGCTTTCAGCAAATCTTAGTACTGATTAGGTGGTAAAGCGATTGGTTTCTGTTTGTAGGAGACTTCGGGATAATGGTTTTAGAGATCCTTGAGTATCCCTAGAGCGTCAGAAGACGCAGCTGATGGCAGACGCCGCTCTGAGGCAGGAGGGGTCAAAGGAAGGCTGATGTTTCTGTCAGGAGGGGAATTTTTGTATATATTCGAATTACAGGATTCCTTTGTAGGCCTTTCGGGTACAGGCACAGGTTTGGCCATCTTGAGTCGTTTGACAGCCAGGTCAGTCATGCATTCGTCCGGCGGAGCGCATCTGTGAGCGGACCCGGAAAAAGAGCATGCCGATAACCAGCATGGCGGTGTGGGTGTGTCAGGTGACCGCCGAGCCCGCCAGCCACTATGGCTGGTAGAGTGCACCATCCGAAGATAAAGACCAAACTACACCACTAGTGTCTCATAAACGAAAGTGTGAGAAGCAGCCGACCGTAATTATACGGGAGGAGCAATCTACAACCTTGAAAGGATGGCTCAAGAAGAATCCAAAACCCGTAGTATGCTTCCAGTGCAATAAAGAATACTCTGACTATAATGGTGTCAAGCAACACTTTATGACATCACACTTGCAGGACCGCAAATGCAACTCCTGCGGTGACATGGAGTTTCGCTGTTAAATGCGTCTACAGCTACAGGGTGATGATGATTATTATTTCATTTACCTTGACCCCAAAAGGAATACACCCAACCTGACTATGAACACCTTGCATGCCAGTTTTGGGCTGCACCTACTAATTATCTATAGACTGTTAACTATCGCTATGTAACTGCCCTGACCGCCTGTCACATCCTGACTTGTCTACATAAACCACGTGATGGGAGTGAAGCTCTGAGAGGTTGTGAAAATACTAACCCACCAGATCCGGATTTTTTTCCCGAGTAACCAGTCAAGTTGCTTTCTGTGACCATCCAGACAAATAAAGCGCCTGCAAATGTTGAAACACGAGCCTTAAAACTCCTTATACAAAATCTACCATCTCATCCAAGGATAAGTCTGGCCTCTCTCGCAAGCGATCTCGGAAGGAATCTAGCATGATTGGGGTAATCGTCCACCTATAGTTAGTTAGTTAGTTATATGCTGCTTATCTCACATGATATCCATATAGGGACTAGTTCAATCTGACATCTAAGTATCGGATACCGATATTGATTCGATGACCGAATTATCGGCATATTGATTTATTAGAAATCATCCGAATGGCTCATTTTTGACAGGTCCACGCACCAATTAATGTGCATCCTCTGACAGCCTTACTTTGTGAGTCTGCCCCTCTTCCAGGTTGCTATCTTCAGTACCAATATATTAGCCCCCCTTGCCAGTTCCAATATCATCTAGTACGGCCGCTATTTCATCCTAATTACTGTGAGAATCAGCTTTGAACTAATATTCATCTATTCTTGACCTTAGAACCCGGCCTTTACTGATACAACCGTGATGGCGACGCCGAGGTTTGATGAATACTAGATCGGCTGGATCTGTGCCCTTCCGATCGAAGCAGCCGCTGCTCAGGAGATGCTTGATGAGAAATTTGGGCCACTTGAAGAGCAGGACAACTCAGACACAAATATATATACTCTAGGCCGGATTGGCAAACATTTAGTTGCAATCGCATGCCTCGGAGGGCAATATGGGACGACTTCAGCCACGACCGTGGCTAATAATATGATGCGGACCTTTTCAAAATCACTTCGAGTCGGATTAATGGTCGGTATTGGAGGAGGAATTCCTTCTGCGACCCATGATATACGACTCGGTGATATTGTGGTCAGTTATCCCACTGGCACGTGTGGGGGTGTGGTCCAGCATGATATGGGGAAAGTGGGTGAAGGTGGGAAGCTTACCCGCACTGGGTCATTGAATAGCCCTCCCAGGTTATTATTAGCTACAGTCAACCAAATAAGAGCAGCAGCTCTTCGGGAAGACCTACTTTATCTATCTTATATCCAACAAGCAATCCAGAGAAACACCTGAATATGTCGAAACTTCGGTCGACCAGATCAGCAAATAGACCAACTTTTCCAGGTCTAATATGAACATCCCTCAAGCGCAGCTACTTGTAATGATTATTTGGATAAGTAGAAGGTGAAAAGAGACGAGCGCGAAGATAACAAGCCACAGCCACATTACGGTATTATTGCTTCAGGGAATGTTGTTATAAAGCATGGTATAATACGGGAGCAGATTAGGAAGGAAACAGAAGCTTTATGCTTTAAGATAGAGGCTGCAGGCTTGATGCAGGACTTCCCTTGTGTTATGATCCAGGGCATTTGTGGCTATGCCGACTCGCATAAAAACAAGCAGTGGCAGGGGTACGCTGCGTTAGCGGCCGCCTCATATGCAAAGGAATTACTCAGTTATGTGCCCCATGGCCAGGTGTCACAGGAGGAATTGGTTGCAGAGATTGGTAAGTAATACTTTTGCAAAACTAGGACTAGTTGAATAACAATTTTACCTAAAGCATCCATTGCACGAGAGCTAAAAGCCTTGAACCAAACAACCAAGGAAGTTGAACAAAAGATTGATCTACAAGGATTAAGCATTGCAAAGGATGCGGCATTTGATTCTTATGAAAACCAGGATGAGGTATGTCTTAATGGGACGCGAGTTGAGCTTCTCCATGATATCAAAGAGTGGGCAATATCACAAGCTGGGAAATGCATATCCTGGCTGAATAGAAAGGCAGGCACTGGGAAGTCAACAATATCTCGAACAATCACAAACCAGCTCCAACAGCGAGGGCTACTCGGAGCAAGTTTCTTCTTCAAAAGGGGCGAGGAGAATCGGAGCAACGCTAAACAGCTTTTTCCAACCCTTATAGGACAGCTAATATTGGTCATCCCACAATTCAGACCAGAAATTCAGAAAGTGATCCAGAGTGATCCTTATATTTCAGAAAGGGCGCTTGGGGAGCAATTTGACAAACTGGTTCTCCAGCCGCTCCTTAATATGGATCTGAAACAAACTGTGACCATGGTGATTGTTATTGATGCATTAGATGAGTGTGAGTCTGGTGTATACAATGATATTAAGACTATCCTGCGGCTTTTGCCACGAGTGCGATTATCCAAAGGTATTCAGTTACGGTTTTTTTTGACAAGCAGACCTGAATTACCAATCCAATGGGTCTTCGAGAAAATCAAAGCCGACCATAAAAATATCGACCTCTATGATGTTCCTTTGTCGGATATCACACGCGATATTTCCATTTACCTAAGGGAAACATTCTCGAATATTCGGCTAGAGCAAGATATCCCCCTTTGTTGGCCTGGTGAGGAGGCTATTCAGGTTCTTCTTGCACGAACAGTACCATTGTTTATTTCCGCGGCCACATTGTGTCGATTTATAGATTGGGACCCTCTAGACCGTCTTAAGAGGGTTCTAACTGATCAGTCTCTCTATATGTCCATAATGGCCAGTACATATCTACCTGTTTTAAAGCAGCTTTTTATCGGGCAAAACAAGCGGGAGACTCAACGACTGGTAGAAGAATTCAAGCAGATAATTGGGTCTATTATCATGCTTGCTGCTCTACTCTCGGCTCCTGTACTCTCCAAACTCCTGCATGTCGAAGCAATCAAGATTCAAAAGCTGTTGGATCGCCTTCACTCTGTGCTTAGTGTACCTGGTGATCTGGATAAGCCAGTCAGGATTCTATACTTATCATTTCGGGACTTCCTTCTAGACGAGGAGATAAAGGAAATGGGGGATGGTAAGCAATTTTGGATAGACAAGGAAATCATGCATCGAAATCTCACCTACCAATGCCTCGAGCTTATGAGCAGCAGATTAAAGAGGAATATCTGCAAGCTACCAAGTGATGGGACTCTATGCAGTGAGATTGAGCTACTGAGGATTGAATATTACCTACTACCTGAATTACAATACGCTTGCCAATACTGGGCGCAGAATTTGAGTCAGTGTCTTGACCAAGTTAGTGAGTTGGCCAAGGCATTCTTATTTCTCAAAACACATTTCCTTCACTGGTTGGAGGTAATAAGTATTTTGGGCCGTCTCTCTGAAGTTGTGAAGGTAATAATAAGACTACAATCTATTATCCAAGTAAGTACCCCGAATGCAAGTGAATGCATGAAGACTAAGAATATAGAAACAAAAAGATCCTGAAATTTCAGGCTTCTTATATGATGCTAAGCGATTTATCCTTAAGAACCGACAGATAGCAGAGAGTACACCTCTTCAGCTTTATTCATCGGGACTGATGTTCTGTCCAAGATGCTTAATTACTAGAGGAATATTTAAGAAAGATCTGTCAAATTGGTGCCAATTACCAAGGGTTGAGGAGGCATGGAGTGCAGAGCTACAGACCCTTGAGGGCCATTCTGGTTGGGTTCGCTCGGTGACTTTCTCACCTGATAGTAAGCTGCTGGCATCTGGCTCTGACGACAAGACTATCAAGCTCTGGGATCCTAGTACAGTCAAGCTGCGCCGGACCCTTGAGGGCCATTCTAGTCGGGCTTGGTCCAAAAAACATGTTGTTATATCTATACTGGATAATCAGTGGATATGTCTTCGAGGTAATAGGATACTATGGCTTCCTACAGAGTACCGCGGAACGTGCTTGGCACTAAAAGGAAGTGTTGTTGCTCTTGGCCATGCAAATGGACGGATTTCCTTTATCTCATCTCATATTTTATTAAATGAGTGCATATGAATCATCTTGTCGCGTCCTCTTATATTTTCTGATCTCTTTTCAAAACGGGGGCCTGGGATGGCCAAGGAATTTATACGTTCCTCCCTTGGTACTAGAATAGCTGAGACTTTTCTACGGGCTTTTTATTTCCAGATATTAATCTAGTTACCACGTCATGATTACTCGCCCGCCACCAGCCACTTCCGAATTGAATGATGCTTTAGTGGCACGTGGCTGGTCTGTATTTTACATGACTACGTAGGTCATTTTAAATGCACCTAATTTTGAAGCTAGCGTCTTGGCTACGGCGCCCAGAAAAGGCAAGAATGTGTTTGGTGGTGAAGCTAGTTTTGCTGCTTGCTATAATAGCTGAGGGCCGCTGACTGTACAGGCGTCAGAAGAAAAGATGGCAACAAAAAGACAGAAAGCAACGAGTCGTGATAGAACTCCAAGCCGTTGACCCCAACCCGTTCTCAATACTCAACTCGGACCGGCCCGTACCCAGATCACAAACGCGTCAAGCGTCCCCTGACCCCGAGACGCGTCCATCCTCACCACAACAATCCACGAACGACCTTATATGGATCCCCGCAAACCTGTCTACAACCCAGTCCCAAGCTCTCACCTATAAGAACTGGCCTCATCAAACCATTTCGCCACTGTAACTAGCGAAATTTGGGTTTTATCACGATCCGGATGAGTACACCGACGCAGTGGAATGCTTCGCGTGCGGAACTGCGCGTTATGGTTGGACATCCGAGAGCCAAAGCCAAGCGAGAATTCTGCTATCATTGCATGACAAAGACTGCATATGGGCAGACCTACTACGCGAAACCCTACTCCTGACAGAATCATGCAAAAACCGCCCATCTCCCATACCAACCGGCCCTACCCCAGCAAACACTTCAACCCCGATCCTAAACACTGCCACAAAAACCAAAGCGCCGACCCTAGAAATAAACACAATCAGCCAAACACACGCCAAACAAACATCGCCTGCTTCTAGCCCACGACTGACATATGCCTCCGTTTTGAAGACTCCAACCCAATCTCAACAACCAAAAGAGTCAAATTCCACAACATCTCGACCACTTTCACCAAACACGCCAACCACAAAGCAGCACCACTGTTCACCACCCATAACACCAACACCAACTCTTACCGTCAAAGACCTATGCACCCATTTTCATAATAGACCTTCCCCATTCAAGTTTCAGTCAAGCCAACGCCGAATACAAACATGCGAAGCAACCATAGCAGCAATAAACACGCTGTTAACCTTTCTACTCTCAGCACTCCCAGCACTCACCAATCTCTTATCGAATATACAAGGCGGAACTCACCAGTGTCGCTTAATTGATGGGCCAGGAGTCATAAGACGAGATCTAGGCCGCTATCGGCCATATTTCTGGAGGTAACATCAATGCAGAAGACGACACAAATCACCCACTCTTCCCGATCTAACTCATACCAACCACCTCGTGCCAGACACGGTAGACGCGCTTCAGCTGCCGAAGATAGGATGTTGAACACTTGAAGAAGCGCCTTCAAGCCAGTCTACTAACAAAATTACTAACCCACGAGAATCCCCTACGATACTGACAAATGAGACGACATATGCTATAAGTGAATTGGTATGGGCTATAAGGAGACAAGGCACATATTAGGAAATGTACTAGTAGATTAGTAATAGTTGCCCTTTCGGCTTAGCCGCCGGGCGTTAATAAATTGTGTGTATAGGTGGCAAGTGCCGTGACCCTAGCGAGTATCATGACCCTGGCGAGTGTTATGGCCCTAGTAAATGTCATGGCCCTAGCAAGTGTCGTGGCTCTAGCGAGTGTCGTGGCCATTAAGAGTGTCGTGGCCCTAGCGAGTGCCACGGCCCTAGCAAATGTCGTGACCCTGGCAAGTGTTGTGGCCCTTAAGAGTGCTGTAACCCTCTTTCCAGTGTCTGATACCTTTCTAGAGCTGAAACAAAAGACCTTTCTTTTTTTACCCTTTGATTTTCGAGTTTCTCTCATACACTAGAGTACTTTAGATCTATTTAACCCTGTTTAACCAGATGGGGGCCAAACAGGTGGATTCACCAAGTCATGGGCCGTAGCTGTGAAGCGGCTCCCTAGAGAGGAGTAATAATATTTGTTGGACACACCTTGTTGAACCGTCGGGTCATGTGACTACCAGTCATGTGATCCGAGGAGCAGCAGTTGAAAATCAGAGGAATTCCCAGCTAGTTTTGAGTCAAACTTCACTTAGTTCTCAGATTTATAACAGAATATCATAGAAAAGTGAGAACAAAGTAAGAGATAAGTAAAAAATCAATAAAACCAATGAATTTAGGCTTTACCTAGGAGACTCCCCGGATCTGGAGCTCTCTAGTACCTTGAGATCGGTAATAAACTATCTGTTCTCCGTGTTAAACCAGAGGTAAGTAGGCCATATTTATGTTGAAAACCCTATGGCCCAGAATCTTCTAATTAATAATCAAAATCAGTGGTAGAATAAAACAGAACAGAGTGACATCATATAGAAAACAGATTAGAAATCAAAAAAGAACGTTCTGGTAGTGTGATGTCATGAAAAGTGGGGTCGAAATCGATAGAAACATTCTGGTGGTTGCCTGATCAATAATGGCTGCCTCAGGCAAACACCCTGGCTGTCTGACACACCTGAATGTTAACTTGTTAAGTAGGACTCGCATGGTCACGCAGCACTAAATATAGCTGCCACTAGGATAGAAAATTTTAATCCTGGGAAGTTTAGCCCTGGGAATGGTTTAGTCCTGGATAGAAAGAACTCCGTGGTATTTATCACGAAGCTATTCGTACCATATCCTGATAGTCGTGACCGCCTTCCTGATTTAGCCTCGAGTGTTTGACTTAGCAACACCCACTATGTAGTTAGTTTTCTTCTTCACGCTTATTAGCTGACTGAGGTTAATAGTAATAGTATTGACTAAGTGAGAGCTAGTGAACTGGTTGAAGAACAAAAATATTTGATACACGTGCATGTTATGAAAGCGCCTCAGGGGAATGGGAGCGATAGATGAAGGTATAGCGACTGCAATACGTTGCCGATAGAACTAGGTGGTAGAGAACAACTGAAGGGGAAATTATATTGAGATAGATGGAGAACCTAGGATCTAGATACAAGCAGAGGTCTTATATGGACCTCGCAGAGCTCCGATATCGATCCCTTCGGAGTTGCCGCTGGAGTTGTACGACTACTGCAATATATCGCCACTCCCAAGAGATCTTCTCCGACCAATAGCTTCACCTAGTAGCGATACTGCAACCTCCGGTCCTAGCCCGATAGGTAGCGATTTGCCACAGTGCACAACTTATATATCCCCTTGTGATCCCGTCGATACTCCAGGGACTCCGAGGGGATCGATCCACAGGATCATTCAGGAGGTCATGGTATCAACGACATCGGACCTCCCTCGGCAAGCATCTTCGGGATACTTGCCATCGGACAGGATAGCTCCGCTAGATAGATAAATAGACCACGTAGCCCAGAGGTAGAAACGATACGCTCGGAGCCAGAAGGTCTTCGGACCCAAGGTCTCCGAGCTGATCGGACCTGGCCTCACGGCATCCCGAATCAATCGAACTACTGAATATGGAGTGTTATCACATCTGGTAGCATGTCTCTGGACGGTTTGGAAACTTAGCCGAAGAGAAAACAGGTTTTTCCAAGCCACGAGACTCCGTTAAGGCTCAGAGTTCCTATCTTTCGTTCTAAAACTGCCGATCCGAGAATATCAGACACGGCACGTTAGACCTGCACGGGATAGACAGGAGAGAAAGGACTACTCTGACCTTGACAAGGGTGATACTCTATAAAGAGGAGGATCGAGACAAGAGGAAGGAGGCATCA
Organism: Aspergillus kassunensis; assembly: GCA_027569205.1. NCBI lineage: Eukaryota > Fungi > Ascomycota > Eurotiomycetes > Eurotiales > Aspergillaceae > Aspergillus > Aspergillus kassunensis. The sequence continues at coordinate 13,534 of JAPDEQ010000099.1, read as the reverse complement.
CGAAAAGAACAAACCAAGCTTACAACCTCATATTCCAACAGGATCGATCCAACCGAACCAACGACCATGGCTGATCAAAACCTTGGAAACATGCAGCAACAACCGCCGAACCTGCCCTTTCGAGGACAGGCTGGACCGAACCCCAATTGGGAAGTACCCCCTGCCAATTGGCTTCCCCGGACCCGATCAATATGGTTCAGCGCCGGCGAAGGGGCATGGAACCATGGCTTCGCTGACACCATGAGCGAGCTAAACGCAGCATGGATAGCAGAACAGAATAGAACGACAACAGCGCTAACCCCTGCCCCGAACCCCGCGACAGGAGAAGCCCAGGCGCCAAACACACTAGGAGTTGGAGTCATGGATCGACCCTATCGGAAGGTCTCGGACCTGAAGCCAATCCCAACCTACTCGGGCCAATACAGCAATGACGGGGCTGAAAAATGGTTGAAGGAAGTCGAATATTACTTTCACCATGAAAGAACCCTGGCAAAGAAGTTCGCCACAGACGACGAGAAGATATTGGTCACCTCCCAGTATCTAACAGGAGGAGCGAAGGAATGTTGGATGGCATGAGAAGAGCGAGTCCGAGTGAAGCAGGTAGGCGAATTCACTCAATTCGCCGAATTCGAAGGATAGATACGGGACAACTTCAAGGAACATCTTAGCGAGGAAAAGAAGAGGGAGAAGTATGAGCATTGTACCCAGGGCGGCTCGATAATCCAAGCCTATGCCAACCGATTGGCTACCTTTACCGCAGTAATCAAGGATCCTATCCCTGAGTACATGCTCTGCTGGAAGTTCGAACAGGGCGCTAGCCCTATCCTGAGGGCTACGACCGCTCGAGACCTCACCAAGCCTACCACCTTCGACGCGCTCATCCAACGATACTCCCAACACGAACAGGGGATCAACATTGCCGGGTACATTAATCCGAATAATAGTGGTCCAGCTTACCTAGATGCCATGGACCTCAGCGCCATTGCAGGTTCCCTGAACCGGCCGAAGAAGGGCTCCCCAGGATGGAAGCCATGGTGTTGTCAACACAAGGCTTGCTTCAATTGCGGAGGCTTTAACCACCAATAGGCCACCTGCAAGAAGGCCATGGGGGAGGGAAAAGAAGGAGGTCACTAGATGTGGAAGACCTAGTGAACCGGATGATAGAAGCTTCCAAGATCGAAGAGATTGATGTCCCTGACACCCTCGAACCCCCGACAGGAAGCACCGAGACCAGTGCAGTATCATCCACGAAAAGCCTCTGAAAAGGTCACCTGCACGCCATGGGGATGAATATTGTCTCGTACTGGGGCAATATTGGTGTCGGAACACTAGCCAAATACGTCAAGGTCCTTGTTGATTCAGGTGCAAGCCATTCGTTTATCACCACGAGGCTTGCTAAACGACTCCGACAATATCGGGATCACAGCCAACATGACGAAATACGCGTTAAAGTCGCTAACAGAGAATACTTCACGACAAAAGGATGCTATTGAATCCCTATCGCGATGGGAAGGTGGACCGGCAGAATCCGAGTCTGGTTGTTGAACATGCTAGCTCACGACCTGGTACTGGGCAAGGACTGGTTACGAGAGTTCAACCCAAAGATCGACTGGGCAACCGATATCATGCGGCTCCCGTTGTCCAACAAGTCAATCGGGACCGTCGAAGTTCGACCAGTTGATATCCGCAACCACGTCTCATCGAAGGAAAGTTCGCTCAGTTTAATGTCTGCAAAACAAGCTAGCCGCTTGCTCCGAAAGCGAGGCCAGCAGGCAATCCTGACAGTTATTCGGCCAGCAGAAAAGGAACGGGGCAAGGTTGACTTGGATGAAGTTGTCAAGAAACTTATGGAGGAATTCGAGGATGTCTTCAGGGAAGAATTGCCTCCTGCATTGCCACTAGAACGGGATCTAGAACACGAGATCGATACAGGCGATTCGCCTCTAGTGAACCAGCCGTTCTACCCGTTGTCACAGGAGAAGTTGGAGGAACTGAAGAAGCAGCTCACAGAGCTGCTGGAGAAGGAAATTGTCAGAGTTTCGGCCAGCCCATGGGGTTTCCCTGTCGTCTTTGCACCTAAACCCGGAGGAAAATGGCGAATGTGTATTGACTACCGGCTGCTTAACCAAAAGTCGATGAAGAATGGGTACCCTTTACCGCGGATCAATGACCTAATCGATATGGTTGGAAACAGCAAGTACCTCTCCAAGATCGATCTGCTCTCTGGCTATTGGCAGGTGCGAATGGAGAAATCGTCTATCCCAAAGACAGCTTTCAACATAATCTTTGGGAAATATGAATTCCTAGCCATGCCGTTCGGATTATCCAATGCACCCGCAACTTTCCAGACGCTGATGAACCGGATCTTAGCCCCCTACCTCGGGCAGTTCTGCGTGGTATACCTAGACGATATTCTTATATTCTCCAAGAGCGCCGAGGAGCATGAGAAGCACCTTCGAACGATCTTAACTGTCTTACGGGAGAATAAGCTGTACGCGAAGGGTTCGAAGTGCGTCTTCGCAGCGGAGGAGTTGGATTTCTGTGGACACATGATTGGCCAAGGCACTGTTCGACCCGTGCCAGCCAAGCTCGAGATCATCCGAGAATGGCCGCAGCCAAGGAATGTACACGAAGTCCGACAATTCCTAGGCTTGAGCGCGTACTACTGGAAATACGTGCGAGGTTTCGCAGGGATCGCAGCTCCCCTCTATGATCTGCTGAAAGAGAAAGATGCGGCAGAGAGAAAACAGAAATTCCGAGCTATTCTATGGAACGCTCGGTGCGAATTAGCTTTCCGAGAATTGAAGGAGGCTCTTGTCACGGCCCCGGTACTCAAGGCCATAGAGCCGTGGAAGCGATTCAGGATCGAGACCGACGCGTCGGAATAGGCGATCGGAATGGTGTTGAATCAGGAGGACGACGAACTGAAGTGGCATCCAGTCGCTTTCGATGGGCGAAAACTCAATGATGCTGAGCGTAACTACCCGACATAAGAGAAGGAATTGCTCGCAATCAAAGAAGCCCTGCGACTATAGGATCACCACTTGGAGAACAGTACAAGGACTGAGGTCCTCACGGACCACGAAAGTCTCAAGTACCTGGCAACAACACGAGTCTATTCGAAGCGACTTGTCCGATGGGTAGAGGAATTCCAAGCATACGACCTCGACATCCGCTATCGCCCAGGGATGTCCCCGATGCGTTGAGCCGCCGCCCCGACCTTGTCGAAGACGGTCTGGCCAATGCGAACAGCACAGGAGACAGTGAGATGGTCGACACGTGGGTGACCGAGAACATTGGATCCCTATCGGCCATCGAACCAGTCGAAGCCGAGGCCAATTGGGAGGAGGCCATGATGACGTTCCTCCTGAATGGACAGCTGCCGGAGGATGAAGCGCTGTCGAAGAAGATCCAAGTCAACAAGGAATACTTCCGGAGACAAAAGCGCCCTGGGATCCCTGCAGATATCAGTTCCGAAGATATCTTAGTCCGAATCACTAAGGACGGACAGGAAGCTCCCTACCTCCGAAAACAATTCCGGCGTGACTTTGTGAGGAAGATGCACGAGTCCTACGGACACCTTGGCCACCCAGGATTGCTGGGAGCCATTGGAAACAGAGCATGGTGGCCTTTGATGAGATCAGATATCGAGGCTGTCTTGCACAATTGCCCAGCTTGCCAGGTCTCACAGAGATCGAAGTGGGGTTTAGAGAGAGAGAAGCAGCATCACATGTTTGGAGGAAACATCAAACCCTTTGAACGATGGGGAATCGACTTGATCGGAGTCTTTCCAGTCACGCCAAACGGTAACCGGTGGATTATCACAGCTATTGATTATGCAACCGGATGGCCAGTGGCACGAGCAGTTCCAGAAGCGACGGACGAGGCCATCGCGAAGTTCCTCCAAGAGGAGATCTTTGTCTACTATGGGACAATGGTTGAACTCCTATCCGACAACGGCCCTAACCTGCTATCAAAGGTAGTGTCCCACTATGTGCAGCTGCTGAAGACGAAGCATCGAGTTACGACACCATACCATCCACGAACAAATGGCCGGATCGAATGGCTTAACGGTGTCCTTGGGGCGATGCTCACGAAGGCGCTGATGGGCAAGCTAATCTGTCTGTGGGATGAGGTTTTACCTGGCGCACTCCTTGCCGCCAGGATCCGGGTGCATAGTGTCACAGGCACTAGCCCTTTCGAACTCCTCTACGGCGTGAAACCTCGCCTCCCAGACGACATTGTCTCCGAAGAACAGATTGTTCAAGAGGATCGACTCATGCAGGTTCGACACGCTCGAACCTTGGCGAATGAGCGACTCCTCACACACGCCATTAAACGCCAGGTGATCCGCGACGACGCAGTCAAGGAACACCAATTCGAACCAGGGGACTGGGTCCTTGTACGCCACCAGTCACCGGGGAAGTTTTAAAGCAAGTGGTTCGGACCTTACAAGGTGCTGAAATGTCACCCACTTGGCACTTACGCCATTAGCGAGCCGAATGGCCGCGTGGTACGCAACCTGGTCAATGGGCAACGCCTGATCAAGGCAAACGTGGATGATCCGAAGCATCTGTGGTCATCTACACGAGTGCTCAGCCGGTTGCGGAAAGCTGGATTGTCTCTCACACATCCAGTCGAGGTTCGACAAGTTCTAGATGGTGTTGAACCAACTATTCCCCCCTACTCCGAACTGTTAACATGGACAAAAGCTGAGTGGGAGTGTCGGGAACGCACAGGGTTGCGTTCAGACCAGGTGGGGGAGGGAGAAGCTATCGACAAGCTTCAAGCCAGAGACAAGGTCCAAGCAAAGGCCAAGTCCAAGAAAGTGGCGAAGAAGTAATCGAAGTCGACAGCGGCACGAGTACCGGAGGAAATGCGTACCTCCCAGCGCCGTGTTCTCGAGTCAGAAACGGACCATGAAGATGAATGGGAACCGGAGGACTCACATATCTCGGATATTGATTCAGCGGCAGAAGAACCAAGCAAGCCCCCAACAAGACGACAACCTCAGAGGGACGCCAAAGAGGTACCGGACTTTGAAGGACCGTTTGCTATGGTTATTCCGAATCGTACGGAGTAATCGGGATATCAAAAGGCTGCAAGAACGAACATTTCATTTGTTTTTTTTTGTTTTTTTTTTGTAACGACTAACTACTCAGGACACAGAAAAGAGAAAACCAACAATAAAAACAACAGAAAATACCAGGAAAATGGCGAGAGAACCAAGTGTTAAACCTCCCTGCCCCCAAGCGCCTGCTCGAAAAGAGTATCAATGTTCTTTCCCAAACTATCATCGTGGAAGGTCTGCTCACTAGCCTTGGCGGCAGGAGGAGGACGAGCGCTCCGAGAGGAAGAAGGCTTGCCATGACTTGGAGTTGCGGAAGTCGAAGCCCGCGAACCCGCATAAGAGAAACGCCTGGCCGACGAAGACGACGAGGCACCACGCCCACCTGACAGAATCAAACTCTTCGAAACCCGGGACAGCAAGGGAGTCACCCCCTTCGGAGCGACAACAAGATTAACCGATGGCTTGGCGACAGGAAGCTCGCCTCTGGCGGGTGAAAGGGAAGTAGAAACGCGGTTGGTCCCAAATCGATCCTTGATATCCTCCATGATACTTTCGACCCCTTCGTCATCATCAGAGATAACCACCCTTCGCTTGCGGGCACGGGGCGCCGGAGAAGGACTGATAAGTTCCTTACTTTCCATACGAGTTCATTTTCCACGACGCACAGCGGACCTGTCGATCTCTTTATCTTGAGAATCGGGCGAACCCACAGCTAAGTTAATCGGAGCGGTAATAGTGCTTCCGTTAAGGCGTAACGCCTCCCGATCCCAGAAGGCCGTGTTATCTGATTCATCTACAGCGCCAATCTCGTGTAGTCTACGCAGAACCACCGACCTCATAGTGGCCAAATCGGAAGCTGCGGAAAGCAAGAACGCAGCATCATCCTAACGAGCCCTGGGGAGCCCCCAACGGAGGACAACCCCGTCCAGACCGCTACGGGCTGCCGAAGCAGTCGAAACCAATTCTCTCACAACGCCACCTTCGGAGGGGAATAGCTTGAGAGGTTGCAGCGACGAACCTTTCGGAGGAACCGAACTGGCGAGGCTTGGAGACCCCTGACGTTCAGCAAATTCCAAAGCTTTGTCGAAACCCCCGGCCCGTTCAACTTCTCTGAGACGAGATTAGCATTCCGAAATAATCAAACTAGGACTAGTACTTACCTGGTGAGCGTATCTGTCCAATCCAGAAGATTACGAGAGGCCCGAAGTGAGCACTGGTGTCCTTTGTTGTGCCATACACAGTTTGCACAGGCCCCAAAGTACACAGCAGCTCCCCGATACGCTCGGGCGGCCACACAGGACAGAAATGGTCCTCCCTTCCGGCAATGATCACACTCCGTGTCTTGAATCTGTCCCTTTTTCTGAAGCAACGATCCCGCGATGTGTTGAGCGTGGATAATGTCCAAAGGGACTGGATCACCTTTATGATTCGACGCCCACTCCAGTTCCCGAAGTACCTCTAGGTTCCGCTCAAGAAAGCGAATACCGTGGCCTGGAGCGAGTTAGCACCTTCTGAACTCCCCAGACTCAGGAAACGTACTCGATTTCTTCGATTTGTTGGGCGTGGGGGTAACGGAAGCTTCAGGTGCTGCGGCCTTTCTGGGTGAAGAGTGAGTAGCCATGATCGACACGATCGAGAGAAGTGGGTTGTTGCTGTGAAGTTGATTTGTTGGATCGAGATGAGAAAAGAAGCGTTGGTAGGGTGGAGGAAACGGATTTCTGGGGATGGTGGATTGTTAAGGAAGAAAAATCGAGAGGATTGGAGTTGTTGTTTTCAAGGAGACAAGACGCGAGGTGCTGTCACGCGACGGGTTGTTATGAGCAGATTTTGGCAACGGACCTTGTTGGTTGCTCTGGGAAATCATCGAACCTCCAAAACGTTATTAACACCTTCGGTTCGTCTGTCCTACAGCCCGACGACATTGCTAGCACTGACAGTTGGTTGAGGCCATGACATGGGCGGTGACAACAGGAACCTGCGAGTTCGAAGCAACGGATTCCCCTTATTCCAACCCCGAGGAGGTCGATACTTTGTCTATCCGAAGACGGAGTGACTCCTGGTGGTCGACAACGAATGCTTATATTGTTATAAGGAAGTGGTATGCCAGTTGGTCTACACTTCCCAAGTCCGAGCTCTTCCCCTAACATGCTATATGGGAATCTTCGCTAATCGAACCACATGTCGCGTCCTTCCGAACAACTGCTTGTCGCCAAACAACTTCCGGTCATTCGAGTCGGACCTTTTTGTCTATGGATCTACGTGGAGGTACAAGGAGCTATAGTCAACACGGTTGAACTTCGAGGCGAAGTTCAGTCCAGGTGGGGGAGGATGTGATCCCGTCGATACTCCAGGGACTCCGAGGGGATCGATCCACAGGATCATTCAGGAGGTCATGGTATCAACGACATCGGACCTCCCCTCGGCAAGCATCTTCGGGATACTTGCCATCGGACAGGATAGCTCCGCTAGATAGATAAATAGACCACGTAGCCCAGAGGTAGAAACGATACGCTCGGAGCCAGAAGGTCTTCGGACCCAAGGTCTCCGAGCTGATCGGACCTGGCCTCACGGCATCCCGAATCAATCGAACTACCGAATATGGAGTGTTATCACACCCTCACTAGTGGAACATCACTTATTCCACGCCGAGCGCTTAGCCATGTTTTATAACATATGTAAGAGCAAGACTAAAGGTTTACATGTTTTTCTCCCTGTTTTTCTCCATATTTGCTGCCATGTCTTGTGAAGTTATCTGTAACGGTTTGGGATAGCAAAGCGCCTGAAAAAAATTAGCATAGTTCGGGAAGAATTCTGGGAGTGATATACCAAGTTGTCTTGGGAAGGAAACCACTCCGAGTGTATAAAAGGAGATCCAGGTTTAGAAAAAAAATTCATTCAGACCTTACCAAGCTGTTTCTCCGTTCCGTGGTCAGACCCGGATCTCCTTTTTCTGAACCCGTTTCTACTATACGCCCCTTTTTGGCCTAGATAGGAGACGCGTTGCCTGGATCACGTGTTCTTACATTAGCTATGGTTTATTAATTTAATTTAATTAATCTTATTAGGTTATAAGGTTAATTTAGTCTTTTATAATTCCTTCGTTCCTATTTTTAATCCTTCTTCTTATTGAATATTATCCTTATTGATTTTAGGGTTTTTCTTTTTCTTCTATCTTATCCCATGTAGGTCTAGCATCTTATTATTCTACTATATCTAATATTATTGGATTAGTAGTCTTGGAAATAAAGAATAGGGACTCTAAACCTTAATATAGTCTTATAATCTAGAAAAAAACCTCTTTTCTTATTAGCTAAGTTTTTAAACCATCTAGGAATAGAGTTGTCAACCCACGGGTTTGGGTCGGGTTTTGGCCCTAGGCAACCCGCCCATGGCGGGTTATGGGTTGGGTTGCCCTTGTAATAACCCGCCCACGGGTTGAAATATATATACAAAACCAGCCCACGGGGACCCATAGAATCCAAGCTAGCCTAATCAGGAATAGATCTACATGCTTACTAATTATAAATATAGAAACCAGTAAAATATACAGTAATTTATATAATTTAATAAGGTATTATAATTATATTACTGTATTTTATTTCTTGGCAACCCATGGGCTAACCCACTAACCCATGGGTTAACCCCTAAAAAACCCAACCCGTCATGGATTATTACTAGGCCTGACCCAACCCAAGGCTTGGCGGGTTGGGTCGGGTTTGGGTCGGGTTTATGGGTTGGGTCAGACAACTCTATCTAGGAACCTGCTACTAGATATAATAATACTCTATAATTAATAATTAGATTAATTTAAAATATTATATTAATAAGTCTATATAATATAGAGATCTTTAGCCTAGGAGGCCTCTAGCTCTAAATATATTATTTCTACTTATAGATTATATAGTCTATTTATCCTCTAGCTAAGCTACAGTATCTCTAATAGCAAGTATCCTGAAGATGCTTGCCGAGGAGAGGTCTGATATCGTTGATACAATGACCTGCTGAGTGATCCTGTGGGTAGACACATTCGGAGTATCGACGGAATCACAAATCCAATATGTTCGTCACATTTAGTCTTACATGTTCTTCGTGATTATCATACTATTCTTATTCAGAAATATCTTTACAACAGGCAACTCGGACCGTACTTCTCTACAAGATAGGAACATGTTCTTATCTTAGCTTCGCTTCCACTTGCTTCAGCTTGACGCTTGGTAACCGTGACTAGTCTTCATACTAGTTTGACGTGATTGCCACTGTACAGGTAAGAAGTCAATCGAATCAGAGCTTACGCAAAGGACCCCGGGTAAGCAGGCACAATCGAGGACTCAGCGCTGTTTCTATAACAGGTCCCCCGTGAAGGCCCGAGCCTGACGACCCCAGGGGTCACCCCTAGGGCGTAGTACCCCTGTTCAATGGTTATATTCAATGGTTATATTCAATGGTTATATTCAATGGTTAATAGAATGGCCGTGTGGGAAAGTATTATATTCGATGACTCCAGGGATTACCCGTGAACCATGAAGCGATGTCATCTGCAACACGGCAAATGCTAGCGGGGTTCAAATGATGACATGGACCGCATGGTTAATTAATCGTATCTTGAGGCTGAGCAACTGCCAAGGCAAGGACAATTTCTTACAGACATACGTCAAAGGTATTCCTTATGGAGGTTTTCAATCAGTTGTATATTCTTCTGGTCTCCTCAGATAGTTTTACCTCTATAGTGCTCGAGCTCTACTATCGTACCTTGTCCTAGACCAGTAGTAGTAGTGTGTAAAAACTTCAGAGATAAAATATCTATACCAAACCCTTGACTTTCTAGAGACCTAGTTAGTTACTAGTATGAGCGCCATCAGGAATCTGTCTGCGATGATCTACAATCGATGATTACAGATGTGCTCGCTAAAGGTCAACATGTGGATTCGATAAAATTCCCTCTATTCATCAAACCCGCCTGTGAAGGCTCCTCGAGGGGGATATATCCATTCAGCAATGTGCGGAGCATGGCCGGCCTGGAAGTAGGAGTACGCAAGCTACAATGCCGATACCCCAGCGGAGGAATTCTTCATCGAGACCTTCCTCCCGGGGGGGGGGAACCAGAATACCTCGTCAGTGTCCTTGGGACACAAGCCTCAGTCAGAGTCATAGGAACGGTTCTTGTGGACCAGAGATCTGCCAAGGAGACATCAAATGCCTCTGCCGATGCCATATTAACATCCAGCCAGGGTGGCCATGACGGACTCAACGACGTTTGATTCGGCCAGGATGGCGATGGCGGCCTTTACGACATTCAATCCTGGGATGACCCTGATCAAGGCAATGGCTATCGCGTCCGCATGGTGAGCGCGAAAGATAATCATCAGATCCAGCAACTAGAAGATATAGCGCTCGAAGCCTGGCGGGCCCTGGGTTGCCAGGATACGGGCCGCGTGGATATGCGATGGTTCTTGACGGGTTGCCTTATGTCATGGAGGTTACATGTGCATCTGTGTAGTTGGCTGCTACTCGGACTAGATCAGGGCGATTCATTGCCTGCGGCCGGAATGGTCGACATTGACGAAGACAGCTGAATCCAACGGGATTAACCACGAGCATTTGATTAAAGCGGTATCCGCTGTTGAGGGCTAGGAATTTATCAACACAATCAAGAATATGACCAGCTTCTGAAGAAGTCTGGACCTTGCAAGCGGTGGTGGCCTTTTTCTGGCCTTTGACAGTATAGGCGAGTTTATTGGTGAACAAGACTGTATCACCCCCAACACGGTTATGGCCATGTCACCATGCCACGTTGTTTCCGTGGCTGACCCTAACAGGCCACAGTCGATGTCTCATGTAGAAGAGGGATAAGGTAGTACAGCATGGCAGAAACTACGTTACACTTCCAATGTAGCAAAGCAACCGCCAGGTTGTACTCAAAAATCATATATTCCAAAAGCTCTATTTACTCAGCCTAATACTTTTGCTCGTCCCAAAAGGCGAAGCCCCATTCAAGCATACGTGAGTTACTCCTACCAAAGGAAATTCATAACGGTTTTAGATAAAAACCAACCATATCGACCTGGCCAGTGACTCCATATGTTTAGCCAGGCTACACTTGGCCATTTTTCGCGTGGTAAGCCGATTAGCTACTTCTCGAACTGTGTCATATCCCCATAGGAACAATATTGGTCTGCTGGGTATATAAAGCGAGTGGGTCCCCATTTTTTAAGTTTCTCGGTGATGCCCTCGGGGTTGTCGCCCGAATCACTGTCGTCATCAGAATCACTGTCATCCTGGGAATCAGGACCATCAAGAGCATCATCGGGGTCCTGGTCACTGTCGCTGTACGTGCATATCATGTCACTCTCATCTTGCTGCATGGCATGGGCAACATAACCGAGTATAAATTCGCTGGGTGCATCATTAAGAAAATAATGAACCTGTTCCACGCTCACCAGCGGGTAAAATGGTAGTTCGATTCTGGATCGCCGTGTCCCAGGAGCTGACATTGGTTTCATTGTTGATTCCATTGTCGTTTTTCCCAATCCTACAAAGAGCCTGTTCCAAAGGATGACTCGGGTGCAGTGTATCTCCTCCTGCTCCCACGGAGGCATTGTCATAAAGAAGAGGCCCTTCTCGTCTTCCGCATTAAACACCCCATCTCTAAAGGCCTCCATTCCACCCCATGGGTCTAGTGGTCCGAATACATTTAATTGCATCTGCAGACGGTAGATCCCTCTTAGAATGCGCCTCTTCTCATCGATAGATACTTTAAGCGGGAGTTTCTTAATCCACTCTTTTTTTGGAATGGTATCAGGGCGTATGATAGTCCGTCTGAAATCTTCATAAAGCCAAACGACTTTCTCATGAAAACGCAATAACTTGATATACTCGGCTGGACTTTCTGGGCCCTTATAAAGGTCGCGTCGACGTCGGTCCAAGAGCGCAATAAGTTCATCTCGGTCGCGTAGTCCCTCGGATCGGATGACAGCAATTGCATCAGACATATTCACCAGCCCACCGTCCAGGCGCTCGAATATAGCTTTGATAATGCTAGTTGAGGCTTCCAAGTAAGCAATGTGGATTATCGGAGCGGCGTGAACAGCGGCTTTCAGTGTGGAGTAATCAGGTGTATTTTTTAAAATGTGGATAACAATGTCGAGAGGAAGGTCCTCCAGTTGAATTTCTACCTTAGAAGCACTTCCCATGTTTGCGGATTGAGATGTATTCACTTCAAAGTATACTTGGATAATCGTGGTTGAGTTGTTGTTATGTCGTGGTTGTCTCGAGATGTTGATCAGACTCAATCATGAGATTTCTGGGCGAATATAAGTAGACGTGCATGACAAAGATAGACAACCACAATGAAGATATGAGATGAGACGGAAATACAACCAAGGTAAAACCCAAGATTGAAAGAACGAGACCAAGAAGATTAGACAACTCGAGGCAAGCATCCCTTTGATCACAGCAGGGCTCTTTCTGCGTAATGTTTTGGCACAAATACTATCAGATACGGACAGCTCTATATGGAGCCCTAGGGCGAACGAACCAAGACGCGTGATCTTTGCCATGGCTCGCTCCAGGTCAGCCTCGGCCTCCTCAAGCTCTAGGGCGAGTTTCTCGTCATCTTCTTTTAACTTATTCCACACATGCTCACTATGGAAACACCGGTCGCACTTGAGACCACAACGAGCGCAAGCAGCGCAGTTTCGACTCTTAGAATCCATGAGGCAGGGGAGGACGCGGGAAGCACAGTGTTCGCAAGGATTGTTAACCTCAGAACCCAGCTGAATGATCGCGTCAGGTTGAACTTTGAACTTGTGATACCGATCGCGCGCAGGCTGTTATGGAAAAGGCTGACCTCTCAATGGTGACTCACGTTAGCTCCGAAGTCCGGACTTATCTTTCTTTCCTAGTCCTTTCACAGTCCTACAACTAGTATGAAGACTAGCTGTGGTCGGGTCCAAGATGGTAACGCTTAGGCGAGGAAGCAAGGCCGAGATAAGAATATATTCCAATCCCGTAGAGAGTTCGTACGAGTCAAAACTGTCGAGTTAGGCATAGGGAAGGATATGTGCTTACATTATGTATCTATTTATAGTCAATGTACACGCTGTGCTCGACAAGGCGTGCGACGTGGGCAAGATCTAGTACAGATAAAGAAAGGGAGAGAGCTGGTAACAGCTGTTCTACAATGCAGCTCACAATGCTAGTCATCCGAGTGTGCTGATAGAAGGCCAGCATGGTTGTCTTTCTGCGAGCGTACAATATACTACTTCCTCGGGGGGGGGGGGGGGGGGGGGGGCCAAAAAAAAAAAAAAAAAAGTTTAAAAAAAAAAAAGTAAAAATAATTTTAAACGCCAAGCTTTAAATGCCAGTAAATGTAAAAAAAAATTAAAAAAAAAAAAACAACAAGCCAAACAAAAAACCCGTTTGGTTTGTACGTAAAATTTTTTTTGCATGCGGGTGGGTGCCAGC
>JAPDEQ010000098.1:0-62117 GCA_027569205.1 Aspergillus kassunensis | reverse complement strand
TAGCTTGAGTTATACCGCTTTTAATATTTTCTCACTTTTACATATAATTTACTAGGTAAAGTGAGATTTTCAAAAATATAAAAAGTTCTAGTTTCTAGATAGAAATTATATGGTTCTAGTACTAAAAGCTTTAAGAATCTAACTAACTAGAGTAGCCTTTCTAGTAATAATTAGAACCAGGGACCAATACTAAACTTAATCCATACTAAAATTGATCTCCCCCAAGTCCTTCCTAATTAGGTCTAATTTGACTTTTATTATAATAAGGTACAAGTGAAATTTATTTAGATTTCTAAATATTAAAAAATAATTAAAAAATATTAAGTATAGCCAAAGTTATAGCCTTTTTTATTTCACCTGTACTTATTTATATATCTATGTTACCCTTAGTACCTTTATAACTATTTTTTAAAATATAGAAGATTAATATAGAAAACCGTTAATTTATTAATCTACCTTCTAGTTTCTTGTATAGAATTAATCTATATACCTTATAATAACCCCTGAATCTATAAAAAGTACTAGTCTTCTAGTAAACTTTACGAATAATCCTAACTTATCATATTTTATCAACTTAAAACCGTTATAAAAACCTTTCTAGTAATAATTAGAACTTGGGACTAATACTATACTAAATCTAATTGAATTCTCTATCTAATCTAAAAATAAAAAAATCACGTGATCTGATACCTTTCCATAGTTACCCTACTACCCCCAGCAATCTACCTTAGAAATTTCAAAATAATATTGATGCCTGAATTTTTCAGGCATCTATCTGGTCCTCAGGCATCAACTTAGTACTGGGCACGTGCCTCAGGCAGCGTGGTGGCCAAATTGGGCTAGACTACCCGCTGCCTACCCGCCTTGGCATACCCCAACAAAAAATCCGTACCAAAATTGATCTACCCCAAGTCCTTCCTAATTCGGTCGAATCTGACTTTTAATATAATAAAGTCCTAGTGGATTAGAGTTAGATTTATAAATCTTTTTAAATAATTCGAAAATATTCACTAGAAAGGTTTTTAGGAGGGGGTACCAGCTGAGCCAGTACCCCCCCCTCCAAACCCTAAAAATTACTATGAGTACCCTGAGGGTACTGAGACCGAATATAGGTAGGAGATGCGGGGGTTTCAGCCTTGTAGCACCTTAACAATGTATGACTGGTCTTTTTTAGGCAGATTGATTAATGTTACTCGGAAAACAATCTGTGGCACGGAAACGTGCCAGTTGATTAGAGTCCTTCATCCGACACGTCGCCATGATCCTATGCACGACATGTCATCATGAAGATAGTTGAGGCTCAAAACCATACTCCGCGCTGGTCATACCTGAAGCATACCCCCCTTCTTACTGCCATTTGAAGAACATAAAAACCCCGAGAATACCGCTATCTCATATCACCCAGATCACCCAAATCACCAATATTACTCATAACCTCTTTATATTCCAACAGCGCCCCTCTTTGCAACTCAGCCCAGATATCCTGCGAATTACACGTACAATCATCACGATGAAGCCTGCAGTTTTTATCTACGCTTTTCTTACGTTTAGCGGTGCCAGTATTGCTGTGCCTACCGCTCAAGGTGGTACCTGCTCTGGACAAAATGGCCCTTGCTCTGACACCCAAGCTTGTTGTCCTGGCCTTTCGTGTTTCCACCCACCACATGGGGGACCCTTTTCTGTCAGTATATTTCCAGAAACGCAGCCACACGAATTCCGTTAACGATCAACAGTGTCTTTACTAGTCATCGGGCGGCAAATATCAGCGGAAGTCAGTGGTTAAAGTCGGATTTACCCTGAATGGTGTTTCACGAGGGTTTAGCTTAAAAAACGGTGTTTCTCATATGTTTTGGCATTTGTTTTATTATTTGTCGCAGTCTGGTGGACCGATTTATACGCCCTCAAGAAAAGATTAGCTGTTGGTGTGTATTCCCGTTATTGCAGCAGATAGTCATCGAATTTCACGCGTTCTAAGAAACAGTCCTGGTTGGTATTGAGATCCGTATGTATCACTCCATCTGAATTCTGGTACGTAGTTCTGACGGACGTGCTTTCCGTGGCAGCCTACCTTGACAGAGTTCTCCTCTGGTAGGGATTTCCGCGAGACGAACCTGGACTGGGTGGCAAGGTGTGAGACCGGAAAATGTGATACAAACAAACAATTTATTAACGCCCGGTGGTTAAGCCAAAAGGGCAACTATCACTAGTCTACTAGTACATTTCCTAAGAAGTGCCTTGTCTCCCGAAAGCCCATACCGATTCATGTTTAGCGTATGCCGTCTCATCGGTCAATGTCGCAGCGAAAATGTGATATGTACATCGCAGCTCAACAAGGTGACGCGGCCGCAAATGATGTTCCTTCTCCTGCGTGACGGGTGTGTAGACATCAACGTGACGGACTCCCAGGGACGGACGCCGTTATCATATTCGACCTCTAATCATAATCTGTCTCCCCTCACCATTCTACGGCGCCAGAATATTGACTTTGATGTTGCTGACCCTGGCGGTCAGACAGCTCTCTTCTATGCGGCAAAAGCGGGCAATGAGCAGGCCACGGACCTGCTTCTCAATCAGCCGGACATTAAGGGAAACGTCCTGGAAGGGAACTATGTCACCCCATTACGGCATGCAGCTTCTGAAGGTCATGTGGGTGTTGCCAAGCTCCTTCGGTGTCCGACCATCGATTTCCGCCCGTACTATGACCGTCACCACTTATTACCGCTGTGAATAAATGCCATCACAGCGTCTTCGAGATCCTGTTAAGGTCAGGAAAAGTCGTCTAACATGCCGCAGATCCTGAGGGGCGGTCCGCGTTGTGGTACGCCGTCTGCAGACGAAATTGTGCTGCTGTCCGGCTTATTATTAAATGTTGCGTGGACTCGGGTAGGCAGGATGTCGCCGGCATCACGCCTCTAAGCATGGCCATAGCTCAGGAGATGAGGACTCTAGTCCTGGAACTGGTCACAGGTGGGGATAGAAGACCCAGCACTCTATTGCTTGCGGCTCTCTGGTGTGAAGCCTCATTCCAAAATAATTCGCAATAGTCTTCCCGTGGATGCCTCCTGCGCCTGTTACTTTTCTCAGGGTATTCCCTGTATTATGGATTCTAAGAGTTAGAACTGTGCTGGCTGCACTTAAATCAGTCGCAAGCACAAGAAATAAATTTATAATAATTATGAATAAGAGATAAGATTTAATAAAATTATTAGTATTATTAGTTTTTTATATAATTTTACTAGGGTTGTTTCTTATTAAGCCCCTTTCTATAGCTAAGTCTATAATAATCTTAATAATTATATTATGCTTAAGTAGATCCTTAGGAACCTCTAATAATACTAATTCTAAGTTTAATAATAGATTATTTTCTCTACTTATATTAGTTTATATAAGGGGTATAATACCTTAATTTCTTAGATTTTATAGTATGGTGTTGGCGAGCTGGATGGCCGTCTGTTTCTGGGTGAATTGAATTGCAGGCCTTTTCTTCGCACGGCAGTGGCCCTGCCGGAAATGCGAAAGCAGGATGAACATCTCTCGTGGGCGTGGCTCGTGAATTGATCTAGCCAACCAGTTCTCGCATCCCTGGATAGTCCATTCCGGCACTTGCGATCCAGATTGAATCAAATGACCCCGACAGGGACTGTCTAGATCCGTCTGGATTTTTTTGACACTGGATAACTTGCGTCAAAAATTCCAGATTATCGTTTGTATTATCGAATAGATTGGTTAATATACAGCGATAGCAGGCCTAAACGCGTCTTCTAGAAATCATATCTCGCAAGAAAGGCCCCCAGCGCCACCACGAGTCCTTGGAAGGCGCATTTATAATACATACGTAAGCACGGCCACGCAACATCACCAAGAATTCAGGCGGGCTTGGCCACAGCAGGGGGGCTAATAGATTAAGGGTGCATAGTACAGGGGCGAATCGCATCAGCTGGTGGAGCGAGCTGAACGGGCATCATCAACTCATCAGTGCCTCGGCTTGCGGCTCCTCAGAGCTGAACAAAGCTGAAAATTTGTAACCCTCACCTGCACTATGCTGATTGATTTCTCTCATCAACTATAAATATTGGACAAACGGTTCTGCTTCGAAGGTGGAATATTCAGATCCGATCAACATAACAGAATAAAAACTACAACTAATCGACACCAACTACGAGTCTCCAACAATGGCCTGGGCTCAAGTCTCACCTACTCGATGGGAACGCCCTCTAAGTGGCATGGAAGAATATCTCTTCTTCTGTGGAAACGTTTCCGTCGCCTACTGTGACGGTCGCCTGCAATACAATATGTGTTCCAAGGTGAATGTCGAGCTCAACCATCTCGACGTCGAGTCGGCCCTCAGACAGGCCTGGAAGCAAGTCCGATACGAGGAGCCCGATATTGCAACAACACTCGAAGACGGGAAGAAAGTCTATGTGGTTCCCGACAAGGCAGCGGTCGAAGAATGGCTAAGTTCAACTTTCATTGTCGACTCTACACGCGACGCAGAGGAACTATGGCGGGAAGGCCGCGCGTTGAAGCCAGCGACACTATACTGGCTGCCGAAAACATCTGAGATAGTCCTTTATGCCCATCACGCAAATATTGATGGCGTTGGTGCCATCATGTGGTGGGACAAGTACTTTCGCGCGCTGACCAATCCAAATCCTGATATTGTATTTGGCGACGAATACTCTCGACTTACGCCAGCGCTCGACGAAATCCTCGGGTCACCAGGGGGGCCGACCCCGGAGCAATCTGAACACGCTATGGCGCTGGTCATGGAATATGTCACCAAACTACCTGGTATTGGCCTAGTATCGAAGGTCGGAAAAGTGCCTGCAGGGCAGTGCCAGAGTTTTGAGCATGTCATTGACCAAGAAACAACAATTGCCCTTGTGAATGCATGCAAGAAGAGGGGAATAACAGTGACCTCTGCTGTGCATGCTGCTTATATCGGTGTGCTTATTAAACATGCCGATCCAGCCTCAAATACCACCCGATACACGGCGCCCTGTGAATTCAATATGCGTCAATATCTTCCAGCGCCATATAGCCAGAATGCCGCATCAGCTTTCTATGTCCCACTCCCCTTCTCCATTGATCTCCCGGCTACTTTCTCGGAGATTAGCTCAGTGCTGAACAGCTACTACCGTTGCTCTCTTCGTGATAACTCGAATGTCCTCAAGGTTGCGGGATATTACACCCGCGTTCTGGAGCAATTTGTCAAGACACCAGAATACCAGAATGCGCTTATCCCCACTGATGCGCTCGTAAGCAGCATGGGCATTGTTGAGAACCACCTACGGCGGTCCTATGGGGATACCATCGTGGTGAAGGACTGGAGGTTGGCTGTTGATGTTGTTCTGGGGATGACTGGGTTGCACTTTTATTCTTTCCGTGATCAGCTACGATTGGTGTACCAGTTTAATGATGGCTATGAGGAGCCACACAAGATCAAACAGTATCTGGAGGATCTGGAGAAGATCATGAAGGCGGAGTTGTTGGGTTTGTTTTGATGTCTGGTTTTTGACTGCCTTAACTGTACTTGAGAATTCCTGCGCTCTTAGTTTTTTTGTCTTTTAATACGACACACACAACCTTAGAAGCCGTATTCGAATTTGGAAACCTGCTCATGGGGCCAGTAGGGCCGCCCAGCATACCTAGTAAGTGCCGTGGCCTTAACGAGAGTGTGGAACCAGGGAGATTGAAAAAAAAAAAAAAAAAATCTCAAATTAGATATCCTAGCAGCAAGAGTCGGAGCGAGGGAAAGAGGGAAATAAAACTCCCTTGAAGTATGCCCTACATAACTGCAAATGCGAACATGGCTGTCTGGCTCTGCCCCAAGATCTAGAGGGCGAGGGAGAAGATGGGGCCTGCCAGCGACGACGATGGTTACATTGTGGCGGCCGGGCTTGTCGACGAGCAAGCCAGAGATGATTCGGCCTGGGATGGCCCCGGTCACATCTGGGCTCTGGGAATAAACCCTCAACCAAAGAGGGGTTAGGCTTGGTGGAAGATTTACCTCGCAGCATTGATAATTGATCGCACGTACTGCGCGGTTCCACCGTGCATATCAGCTTTCTCGGCCTGAGAGTTGAGATATTTAAAGGGAATGAACAGACACCAGTAGAAGCACATTCTCCATACCCGACCATAAGAGTTGCAACAAGGAGAGCAATGTCAGCTGAAAGACTCATCCGAATCAGGCGAATTTGCAAGGGAACATAGAGAAGAGAATCAGCAAATTCCAGTACTTATATTTCACACATTATTTCTAGAGACGAAAATTTGCGCCTCCAGTAGCTCTTTCTCCAAGAATTTCAATAATGACAATATTCAGCATGACAGTAATACTTTAAATGAAACGCACAGGAAAAATTCCATGCATTGCAGACCCCATTGTCTAGCTGACGCTGCTCACACCACCCAATCTTAATGCCCGTGCTCTTGACAAAAACATCCATTTGATAGTTTTGGCCTGTAGGAACATAAACCAAGGTGTCCTCGCAGACTGGGTTGCAAGGATTCGGTGTCTCGAAACCTCCTAATTCGGTTCCTTCGTGGCTGCAGCCCGCGCATGGGCGGTCGAATACTTTGGCGACTGCATTATGATCCCATGGCTCTTCGAATCCACCTCCAACACCAGTGGTGCACCAGCCGTCCCAAACGTGCCAGTCGGCGAACGCCAAAAGTATATGGCTCAGGAAGAGGGCCGCAATGAGGAAATTTTGACGTATCATATTTTCAGGAGATAGATATGGTATGATACTGCAGATGCTGTAGGAAACCGAAATATGTGCAGGAGTTTGCAGGCACGGGAGCCCAAAAGGCAACGGATAAGAGGTAAATTGTTTGAGGGTTTAGGTATAGGACTATACTTCAAAAGAAGACAACTCATGACGGCGCCCTATTTATTTGTCTACTCCTAATGCTGTTCGGAGACTCCCCGGTCTCCTCCTAAGCGAAGTGGTAGACACACCAGAAAAGATGACGTGATCTTTGCTTTTCACCGAGGCAACTTGGCCTTGGCTGCATCCGAGTTCGCCATGCTCACGGACAAACAGGGCTCTCTGCCGGTGCGGCTGAAAGATCTCAGGGTCCAAGAGTTGTGCTAGGTGCCTACTGGCTCTTCACCAACAGGCATGGAGTCACAATACTCGTGCCAGACATGAATAGGTAGGTATTTCCCAATGGCCGCCTAACGGGCTTGGCCGTTTTAACTTTTGACTAGGCCTACCCATCCGCCTTCTTCCACCCTTTATATACTTCAACTAAGCCCTAAGTTCCTAGGAATTAAGGCCAAAGGAGGGGTGCTCTCTTCAGCGAATAGTATGCTAAAAAAATTTATATCATAAAATAGTCGTAATGACCAACCCCGGCTTCTCCTCTATCTTTGCCAGTTAACTCTTCTGCATGCAACCTGTCCAACATCTTGGCCCTGCTGCAGCCAAGCCGGTGTTATGTCTTGAAACGGCTCATTTCTCCGACAGCGCTTCCGATATGTCGACAGCTGATAAGGTTAATATGAAAGCTGAGAGCTGGAGTGGGGGTAGGAAGTTTAGTAACTCGCGGCCTCGTATTTTCCATTGCCTGATTGGACTAAAGTACAACTAGCACAGGAGATCCCAGCCGCTTGGGCTGGATCTTGATCTTGGACGAAAAGCATTGGTGAGCTGTTTCAACCGAGGTTTTCCTCACAGTGAAGAAAGTCTGCGTGATCTGCTGCTGAGCTTCCTTGATCGTGACAAGGTTTTTTTCTTTTTTTTTTTGCCTTCGTTCCAGAGGCACAATACATGGATCCAGAACAGACATAATATAATAAAGGAATCTATGATCCATGCGCTTTGCAACCTTATTCATGTTCAAAAAAATGCTTCTTTCACTGCTTCTGAATGTTTTATTATGATGCTCTGGCTAACACCGGTCCCTCTAACTGCCCTCGTGCCCAAAATCCCGAGAGTGAACCCTAGTGGGTGGCACATTCATCCCCGCGGAGCCAAATGTCTGGATACCTTAGTCTTACACTGTGTTGGTCGCATGCTGATCCAGAGACATTTTGGTGATCTGCACGGTAGAGCAAAGGATATTGTTTCGGTTGACTCCGATTATATCATAGATATAGTGTTAGACCCAAGCTGTTGGGACGATCATAATTGATACCACCTTCACTCCTACAGTTTTCCTCCTGGGGTCGAACACTTCAGCGAATAAAATGGACGCACTAAGCAGTATAGCCCAATTCTGCAGACAGATAGCTATTACGAACGTCTTGCTCTGCCCACCGCATTTTGAGACCTTTTTACCCCACGACCTTCTAGCTGAGTGTAATACCAGCGGGGCTGTGTAACTCAACTCTTAGAAATAAAGTCTCGTGGGACTGCAAAGGTCTCCTTACTTTCCTCGCTCATTTATGTCCTCATCATCATCATCATGAATCAGGAAACACCTAACACCCCCCCTGGAGCGGCCGGGGCAGCCTTATACACACCATTCACCCTGGCCTTCTATGATACCTGGGTCCTCGGCCTTTCCAACTCCTATGCCTGGTACTGCCCGACGAAGAACATCCAGCTACCGTTCTTCAGGCAGTTTATGGGTCGTCGCCATCTGGATATCGGACCCGGAACAGGGTATTACCTAGCCAATGCCGGAATTCCTGAAGAAACACGAGTTACTTTGATGGATTTGAATCCGCATTCCCTCCATGCTGCATCACGCCGTTTAAACCGAGCAACTACTCAAACAATCCAAGCCGATGTGACGCAGCCACTCCCCCTCGATGGTGTTTTCAACTCTATCTCGATATTCTTCCTCATCCATTGTCTACCTGGTCCTTTGTAGCGGAAGATGGCGCTCTTCACGAACCTTAAGCCCCATCTGGCAGAAAATGGGACAGTCTATGGCACAACAATACTGGCGAAAGACGTGAAACATAACTGGTTTGGACGGATTATTCTGAATGTATATAACAGGAGAGGTATCTTCAGCAACTGGGAGGATGGAGAAAGGGAGATCCATGAAGCACTCTGCAGGGACTATGGCAAAGTTGAGACGAAGGTGGTGGGACGGGTTCTCATGTTTAATGCCTCTGGGCCGAAGCTCTCGTGAATGCTTCAAACGAAGCCTTTGCAAGTCAGTTATCTCTCGAACCTGTAATCTCACGCATCAGCTTCTTGTTCGTAGCAATAGCACTGTAAGCTGTAGCAGCTTTGATGTCGCGAATCCATTCGGCCGAGCTCCAAATCTATCATAGACAACATATCGAGACGGAAGCATCTGGTGACCGATCGTCTGTCCTGGTCTTTTTCTGTCCCAGTGTTATAATTTTTACTGACACGGCTTGCCATTGCTTCATACTACGCTAAGGGCATATGTGTGATCCCTTGTGAAGAAAGATAGTCTTGGCTCATGCCTCAGCAAGTGGCAGCCTGAATGATCTGCAAACATAAACGTTGCATCGCCGAAAATCGGTATTCATATCCACTAGTCAGACTAATCGAGTCCAGCGAGTATAGTCTAGCAGCGGCTACCTAATGGGCCTGAAGTCCTTGGTGAACTGGGATACCGGGAGGCTTGATCGGGGATCAGGACCGGCATTAAACATCTCCACTTGATGATGATGAATTATATTTCCGTCCAGGTGCCCGGCCACCGGCGGAAGGACTGCCTTGGCCGGGGGCATTAAACATCCCCACTGAAGTCCTACAAGTAAATATATTTCTATTCAACCTAGGTACACCAGACAATAAACATCAATTCTGTCCTATCTACAACAAGACTTTCTTCAAAACCTCCCCCATCTCTGCCATGTGCGATCCCGGATCCATCATCGTGAAGTGATTCACGTTGCTGAGCACCGTGATATCAAGATTCCTCTTCCCTATCAGGGATGCCCATCCATCTCCGCTAAAGTCTGTCCGGTTGTTGATTAGCCACATCATCTCGCGTGGATCATCTGGTCGCAGTTCTGGTCGGGGCACATCGGACGAGTTGCAGATGCCATCGCGGGCATAGACCATTGAGCACTTGACCTGACTGCCAGCTGCATATGGCTTGATCTTGTACTCGTCGAGCAAGCGGATGAAGGCATCGAAGTGTGGTCTAAGCCACGCCGGGGGTGCTTTGCCCTCTGCGCCGAAGATTCCAAGGCTCTCAAAGAAATCGTACATTCGCTGCGGAGGATTCTCGAGTCCGATCGGGTTTGGCGAGTCAATGAGGATCAGTCGCTCTGTCTTGTCACCAGACATAGCAAGCTGTTGAGCTGCCTCGTACGCGCAGATACCGCCGGCGGACCATCCACCCAGATAGTAGGGCCCTTTTGGCTGGCGCCGGCGGATCTCTACCACATATTTGGATGTCAGTTCCTCCAGGGTACACTTCAGCTCCCATGGATCCTTCATCCAGGGACAGTTAAGGCCGTACGCGGCTGTATTACCCTTGAGCTTTGGCAGCGACGCGTACGAAGTTGCAGAGCCGGAACCATCGGGGAAGAGAAAGAGAACCTTCTTTGCCTTGGCTGCATTTCCCCAAAGTAAGATCGAGGTTGCTGCTGGTCCTGCACTCGGATCAAAATGAGAAACCGAAGGAACAAGGCCGACATCAGACGTGACGGGGAGCCCGAGGACTTTCGCGACCTCCTCGAGGTCATCGTGCTCCAGGAATATTGTAGACTGCAAGTCTATATCTAGTGCTTCGCCTAGTTTGCTCACGATCGTCAGAGCCAACAGCGAGTCCACTCCGACACTCGAGAAGCTTGTTGTGGACGTAAACTTGTCAACCGAGATGCCAGTCTCTTCGAGGATCGTCTGACGAATTATATCAAGTGCTCCGAAGTCTGTCTGTAGATCCGAAGTGCCATCAGTGTCTCCAAGATCACTCTGACACTTGCTGTCGCTATCAACCTCGGACGTCGGGATGGACGACGCTGGTATAGCATCACCGTCGCCGAAGAATGCCATGAGCTCCCTTGGGCTGGGGTATTCAACAAACAGTGACGACGGGACATTGGTACCCAGCTCTTCCTGGATCTTTCCGCAAATTGTCAGTGACAGCAGAGAATCAATGCCGTGGCTGGCGAAGTCATCCCTAGCAAGCAGGTCCGATTGAGAAACGCCTGCTTCTCGCGCGATGATGGCCATAACCTGCGACGCCCGAATTAGGATCGAAGGCTTGGGTGACATTCTTCGCTGTTCGCTCATTGAATTGGTCTCTTTCTGGCGTGCTGGTACAGGAGGTGGTCTGGTTACTTCAACTGAGCGATTTGCAGGAGCTGTGGGAGGGCGCAGACGATCGAGTACTCGCCGTGGAACACCCTGGAACTGTTTCTGTGTCAGTGCAGTAATACCTCAGGCCCAGAATTACTTACACAAATACCCTCAAAGACCCCGACTAGATCCTCTCCGTCGAAGATGTACGTATCGCCAACATAGGTAGTGCCGGAGTCCAGCTGCATCCGGTTATAGACTTGATACTGCCTTCCCTCCTCGAATGTAACAGCCCAGCGCATTCGATCCCAGCCATGATTAATGAATACTTGATCCTTGGACGTACTCAAGTCACTGGCGTTCATGATAAATCCCGCGATGTGTCCCAGACTGTCTACCCAGCATGGGTTGAACACAAATCCATCAGGCCCAGTCTGGAAACAAACTCTGGAAGTGGCTTCGCGCTGCTCAGCGTCAAGCACCACCTCCTGCATCCCCTGATACCGGTTTCCGTAGTCAACTATAGTCCCAAACAAGTGGTACGCCAAAGACCGCTTGACCTTGTGCGAGTTTCCCTCCTCGACGCTTTCGTACAGAGCACGAATGCGGCTGAGAATCAGGTAGGCGTTTCGTTTCCATTCCTGCATCCAATGTTGCTCAGGAGTGATATATACCGTGAAGGATGCATGGTCGGCGAGTTTCTTGCCCTTGTTGCTCACGCTGTAGATCTGGAACAAGATGGTGTTTTTCTTCCAGTTCGCGGACGCAGCAGCATGGAAGAGCTGCGAGTCTCTGTCTAGACGAGAGACAAATGCGTTCTGGATACGCATCTCAGCAACATCATAGCCAAATCTGTTTGTACCCTGGATATCTGCAGACTCGGCCATATATTTGCCAATGGTGAGCCCGACATCTGCGTACACGGACTACGATTCTGTTAGCGAGGTAGGGTCCAGATGTGTCAGGGCAGCACGTACCGATGAACAAAGTTGGGCACCATTGACTATGTGACCCTCAAAGATAGGGATAAGTCGAGGATCATGAATGTCAGACTCTGCTAGTAGTTTCGAATACTCCGATCCTATTTCGTGCTCCAGAACTCTCTGGACAGATGGCGATAAATAGGGCGCAACCTCAGGAGCAGGCTGGACTGGAGACTCAATAGGCCCATCTCCCTTGGTAAGGCAGAAATTACGTCGATACTGAATCCAGTAGTTCTTCAAGTCCCAGGAATAGTGCGGTAGGGGAAGGACTTCTTGGTATTTCTCGAAGCCACGGTGATATTCGGTCCATGCAATGTCTACACCATGTGAATACAGAGTTTCCAAGGCTGTCGTCAACACCGTCCATGTATCGGAATTCTTTCTTAGCGACGGTATAGTGACCGTGGAGGAGCCCAGGGTCCCCTTGAGCATTCCTGAGCACATTGGATGTGCGCCGATCTCTAGCCAGAGCGTCTCTTGGTTTGGGGCCTCTTGACGATAGGCCTCAACGGCGGCTTGGAAATTTACTGTACGTCGACAAGCATGAGTCAAGTATTCCGCGTCTATGGTCGAAGTGTCGCCTACTGGAATGATCTTTCCCAGCAGGGGGGAGATGACGGGAATCAAGGGTGGACGATACACCACGCGACTCGCGATACTCGGGAAAGCCTCAACGATACAATCAACTTGGGCCGAGTGAAAGGCATAAGGCACGTCCAATGCAATACACTCTATTCCCTGAGCGCTCAGTCTCTCTCGCAGAGTCTCCAGCTCTGCCACAGTGCCGCTAATCACGTTACTGGATGGTTGATTGAGACAGGCCACCTCGCATAAGGTCCCGGCGAGTTCTGCTGCAAGGACAGTCTGTGTAGTACGAACCGCCAGCATACTATGAGTCCGTGGCGAGGCATTCTCTATCAGAAGCTTTGCCCGTGACCCAACCAGATAGATGGCATCTGCTGCTGTGAGGACGCCAGCTGCATACAGAGCTGGATACTCCCCAAGACTGTGACCAATCGTCGCGCTGGGTGACAGGCCAATTCCTTTCCACATGGTACACAGTGCCATTTGAACGCATACCAGAGCCAAATGGGAGACGATCGGTGATATCTCGCCGTCACTATTGAGGCTTCCGTCGATCAGTGGTAAGAATGATGGAAAGCCGTGTTGCTCAACAAGGCGGTTGAATCGTAAAAGGGCGCTCCGGTATACTGGAACCATCTCATATAGCTGTTGGCTAACTCCACGGTATAGCGCTCCTTGTCCTGTGAAAACAAATACTACTTTTGGTGCCTTGACCCCGGTTGGCACCGGCTGAGTCTCTATGATATCCGGCACACGCTGCTGTAGTTGCCCGTGAATGGCAGCAATGTCTGATCCTGAGACCATAACTCGATAGCTTTGGTGGATTCTCCGTGCTGTCGTAGTATAAGACAGAGATGATAGGACCAGGTCAGGCTGCTCCTCAAGGTAGCGGATGAGAGCCTCTACGTTGCCTTGCAGAGACCGGGCTGACTTGGCTGACGATGTCACCACATACCGTGGACGAGGATCTGTCTCTAAGAGCACTGCTTTCCCCGGGGCATCCTCAATCAACATCGCTGTGTTGCCGCCGGCTGCACTAAAGTTGTTGAGAAAGACGGTGCGCTTTCCCTTCGCCATATCACGGCCATGCCACGGCGTAGGCTTGAACGGGATATGGATGTTGCGCTCCTTCAGGTCCGTGGGATAGTTCCTGTTCATCTTCGTCTTGATTCCACAATGCGGTGGAATGGCGTTGTGCTTCATCATCATCAGGACTTTGATAAGCGATGAAACCCCCGAGGCAGATTCAGCATGGCCAATGTTGGCCTTCGCAGTCCCCAAATACAACGGATACTTGCGTTCTGCCTGGGGAGCAAAGACAGACATTACAGACTTCATCTCCGTTGCGTCTCCAGCCTGAGTCCCAGTGCCGTGCATCTCGACATAGCCAACATCCAGCGGATCCAGCCCAGTGTACCGCATGATACGGTTGAACACAGCTGCTTGGTCGCCCTCGAACGGACGAGTGATTGAATCCGTGCGGCCGCAGTGGTTTGTGGATGCTCCCTTGATGACTCCAAGGATAGGGTCATTGTCAGTCACTGCGTCCTCGAGTCGTTTGAGGATCACAGATCCCACTGCGTCTGAGCGACAGTAGCCACTCGCACCGTCGTCAAACGCGTTACAGTTCCCTAGTTTCGGACGGTCAGCACTTCTCATGCCGCAAGAGAACCGAACTCACCAGTCGTAGTCAAGAAATGCCCCCGATCCAGACCCGCGAAGTTGTCCGGGTTGGTCAAGACGTTTGCTCCTCCAGCTACACATGTATCGCATTCCCCGCGCCACAGGTAGACACAGGCCGTCTGAATAGCAGCAAAGCTCGACGAACACGCTGTGTCAATACTCAGACTCGGTCCGCAGAACCCGAAGAAGTAGCTGTGTGGTGTAAGTAGATATACAGCAAAGATGAATCAGGGGGCTCCATTGACCTACCTGATCCGCCCCGGAATGAAGGCACGATTACCACCGGGGATGAAGTACGTATCAATGTCCTGTCCACTGTTCACCTCACGCCAGTCATCGCTTGTCACACCGTAGAAGACGCCGATACGGTCCTGGCGAGTTGATGGAGAGCTGTTTGGCACCAGACCTGCCATCTCCATTGCCTCGTAAGCTGTTGTAATTGCCAATCTCTGTGCTGGGTCGCAATTCTGAGCCTCCCGCGGAGACATGTTGAAAAAGCGCGCGTCGAAGAGACCGGGCTCTTTAATAAAGCACCCGTATTTGACCCTGCTAGTGTTCTTTGTGCGGCCAGTTGGGTCATAATGAGCCTCCCAGTCGAAGCGATCTTCGGGGATGGTGCGATGCACGTCACGTCCGGCCATCAACAGATCCCAGAACTCTTCGTTAGAGGCTGATTCAGGGAATCTCCCAGAGTATCCAATAATAGCGATATGCGAGTTCGCAAATTTGCCGTCGGGGGTGGGATTTGTGTCGGTTGCTGAGGTTTCGTCTATGATGTTGGCCACCTTGACTTCTATACCAGACTCCCGCGACAGAGAAGACGCCAGAAATAGTCCGCTCGTAGACAAAACCTGATAGAGCTCGCAGTGGAAGATTCCAGTTTCTGTCAAGATCTCTGCCAACCCGCGACTCAGCAAGTCCCATCGTAGGCTGTCTCTTAGGGTTTCTTGAACAGCTCTCTTGACAAGGGTTCGAAAATCCAGAGACCTGAGAAGCTCACCAGATACGGCAGACAAAACTCTCAGCTGTTGGCGGTAGTTGTTTAACCTGGTATCATGGAATTGGTGAACGAGCTCGTCAACCTCACTTGCCAGGAAGAGGTGCGGTGCATGGAATGGCAGCTCTATAGGGAGAAAGGAGTGTTTCAGGGCGTTTGACGCGACAAAGTCGGTGAGATGCCTTGGTGGTCCACTGATAGTTATGCTGTTGAGACTTACAGAGCTTATGTACAGCACCGAAGATGCAGGCAATGCTCTGTCTGTGTTAAACTGCGCCACCAGTTCAACCGCATCCAAGTGCTGGACACCAACAACCGCTGACCAGGTCTTTGGTTCGCCAGGGACAGGGGATCTCAAGTCATGCCGCAGAGTCAAACAGCGAAATCCGACTCGGAAGGCCACAATCACCGTTTCAACAGCTGCTGGAAGCAATTCGGCGAGCGACCTGGATGTACTGATGGCCGCTGCTGCGAGACTGCCTGTGCACGCCCCAACAAGGTACGTTGTGTCTGGGGAACAATAGGACCTTGAGCCTTGGCCAAAATAGCTATGGTGGCAGGTCAGCGCATCAACCCTAAAATTGGCTTTCATAAGTCTTACTGGATGAACTGGGCGAGCTCCGTGATACACAAGAGTGTGAACTTGAGCGCCGGTGCCCCGTATATTGACTCGTGTTGGGCAAACAAGTCTATCAAGGTGGTGAAGTAAGGAAACCAGTCCTGCTGGTAACTAGGCAAGCTTCCAATATAGCGTCTCAGGTGAAAACAAGCACGGTCAAAGAAATCTGTAAGTGTTGCATGGCGTTTGACGTACAGCAATGTGTGGAGGCTGGGCTCGAAGGCCGTCGTCTGGTCGCCAAACAGCATCACTTGAGCCGCATTGTTAGCAGTATTGGCCTGGACTGGTGTACCTAATGTTGGTGGAATGTCTTCCATTGTTGGAATGAGCATTGTCCTATTGTTGTTGAAGTGAGCACCTATGAGACACTATGATAGGTCGCCAAAGTGTAATACAAGTTTGGGATACGGCCTCAAGGTCAGGTTATTATGTTTTCATGCAATGTCACCTCTAGCTTACATACCCTCAACTTTAGCCCTCGATGCCAGACCCCGACACTGACAATTACGGGGCCCGAAGGCCGGTGAGTCTCGGTGAGCTCACCTCCGGCCTAGAACATCGCATAAGCTATTCTAAATCAACAACTGTGCTATAGCACTTACCGAAATGCAGGTCGAAGGATCTGGCGTTAGAACGGAGTATTATCGCGAGCGTTGACCTCAGAAACTGTTCCTACTACCCTGTTGGGTGAGACAATAACACGCATTACTATGGCACACTGTCGCTAGGTACATCAAGCAAGCTTCCCATCAAGAATCAGAGTGTGCACCCAGCCAGTAATAAACACAGTCCTTTCATTGTCGGCAAAGTTGGCGTGGTCTGGCAAGATCACTTGCTGGTAGTACGGATCGTTCTTTGCGCGGATATAATCCTCAACGTCGCGAAATAAGATCTGGATGAAGCAGTCGTAGTCGGCTGTCTTTCCCTCAGGGAAAATTCCAAAGATCTGTTTCATCATATTCTTTGTCTCTGTTGTATTGTGCGTCTGGTCGAGGTTACAATAGGCTGCCAGGGTGTGGTGTTCAATATCTTACCATCGTATAGCCCACAATCCCGGCCTCGACAAGATGGTTCTTAACAAGTTGGGCGTGATGCTCACTCAGATAGCGGTGATAGTCATCTTCGCTTATGTCTGGCTTGCGGTGGGCGCAAATCGTCAACGCGTATACACACTGGGCTGCCATTGCTAGGGCCTAGTAGAATAGTGAAGGTGGCTGATGCATAGAACATGGCTCCATCTGGCTCTATATTTGTAACGGAACTCGGCGTCCGAGAGCTAGGCTCACTGGGTTGAGCTATCTAATGCCGCTTACCGTCATGCCGGCCCAGTATAGCGCTTATACCCGCGTTGCAATCTCTCCCTGTTGCTCCGGTTTGACCTTCTCCTGGGATTTATCATGGCCATCCATTGGTTTGAAGCCTTGTTGGAACACAGGACTCTCCTGGACTTTCTCCCAGTCATGTAGCATGTATCCATTCTCCACCGAACATTTGACTTCTTCCCTACCACGCGGGATCATCTCCGCTTCGTACGTGGTGACCACGTCTACGAGAGCCGAGCGTTCCTCCGAGATTTCCAGCAGACCATTACGCAGATTGAACACATCGCATATACAATGGTTCAGCCCTTGGCCACGGTCTGCAGAGTATAATGTCAGGAGGCCTCAAAGTCCTGCAGGTAGGTTACTCACAAGGAGGCATAGCATGCGCAGCATCCCCAACTAAAGTCAGACGACCTTGCCGGTTATCCCACGGCTCGGTAACCCAGTAGCTGATGTCGGCCTTGTGCACCTGTGTCTCGTCGGGGATCCAGGTAAATGCGGATCGTGCCGGCTCCGCAAGGCTCTGCGCCTTGTCGCGGATGATATCAAGTCGCTCTTTGTAGGTGAGAGGCTGCTCGTACTCCGCAAACCATGCCATGGCCATGTGGAATACCCATGCTTCTGGGTGATTTGGTCCTTCAGGCATGCTAGATACTACACCACGCAACATCAGCTCATGAACTTCACATCAACATATTCGGTCGCCTTACTCGACTGGAAGGCATGAAAAGACCGGTCACTGAGAGCCAAATAGCTAGTCGGGAACCGCCGTCGCACATGGCGAGCTTTTTCTGCATCATTGAAGGTCACGGTCATGTTGGTATGGAAGATGGGAAACCGGTTGGCGGTGGCCTTCTCGGCGCTCCCCATGGCGAATTCGCGTACCTTGGATCGTGGGCCATCGGCGCCTACTAGGATCGAGCCTGAAACGACGCTCCCATCCAAGAAGGTTACCACAACGCCACAGCCGGTCTCGTTGAACGCCACGTCGGCCAACTCCTTTCCATACTGTACATCAATTCCTTCCGCACACAAGGCACGCATCTTGCTACGAGGAACTCGCAGTCCCTTGGCATAGGGAACACCAGCTAGCAGATTTCCGGTCTCCCCATGAATGATGGGATAATTGCCGCCTGCATCGATGGGGACAGCCGGGTTGCAGGACGTCTTCTCCATGTGGGCGAAACGGTCTTCCGGTAGAAGAGTTTGCAGCCGGTCAAGGGCCCAATGAATAGCCATGGTCCATTCATTGCTGCGGTAGTTCAGGGAAACTTCCTTCTCGAAGATGGAATATTGAATGCCAGCCTAAGCATATCAGTTAGCGAATACGCCCCGTTGCCTGCCTGCACTTGGAGTCATGCCTTTTTCAAGGACTGGGCCAGTATAAGACCGGTAATGCCAGCTCCAACAATGAGGACGTGGAGTTCACTCGCGGTAGTAGCCATTATTTTGCAGTAATCGTTTGGCGTAGTAATCTCTGATGATGCTTTCGAAGTATTACTGCAAGAGTTTGACTCAACAACAAGATCATTGATCACCAATAAATATTTTCATACGGATTCTCGGGCGTTTCCCCCGATGGGGCTCGGCGTCCGGCCCTTCAGGTTGACTGCAAAGCTGATATTACCCTAGTCACGCCTGTTGGACGCTTTTATTTCGTAGTCAATGCTTGTCTTTCGTTCTTGCGTGGTCCTCCGCAATCGATTAACAGGAGATCAAGCATCATGGAACTGACTTGCGCCGCAATGGGTAGCTGGGTCATCAATGCTAGCTTCATGCTTCTCATCAGTGTAGGCGATCCCCAATAACTGGCAGATCTTTTCTAACTTCCGGTCATCCAGGTGTGCTCCTTGTTTGTCCTTCACCTCAGCTACAATGTCCTTTTTCACCCCCTGCGAAACTATCCGGGCCCAATCCTTTGGGGTGCTACCCGACTCCCTTGGTGCTGGCATCAGTATCGAGGACGTCTGAGCCGAAGGCTGCTTGAACTGCACGTCAGGTATGGTCAGACGGTGCGAGTTGCGCCGAATGAGGTTTCCTTTACCTCGGAGTCTGCCTGGAGGACGATTTACGGCCAGAGATCGCAGGAGATGGGCAAGGACCCGGTCTTTTCTCTCCATACTCCTACCGGCGTACAGAGTAAGGAATCTGAACGTTGGTTGAGCAGGCGATAGACTGAGTGGCTGCCAGATATTTTGACTGCCGATCGAGCCACACATATACGCCAAAGACGCCTCTTGTCCCATGCATTCTCCGAGAAGGCCCTGAGGGAGCAGGAAACCATTATTCAGGGTTACGTCGGCACTCTCATGGGGCAGCTCTCAAGCCATTCTGGAGAGGGCCGTCCTCTCAACATGGTGGACTGGTTCAATTTCATAAGTATGCCCATCTCTGATCCGATTGCACCACGCATCGAACTAACGAGTGCAGCGTACGACTTAATCCGCGACCTTTCCTTCGGTGAGCAATTTGGCTGCCTCGACAGTGGCGAGTACGATCCCTTTGTCCGCACGATCAAGGAAACCGCAAAGGAGCTCATCTACATGCAAATGTTCAAATACTACGGGCTGCTGGGGGTACGACGTTGGCTCATGCCGAGCGCGGTTGCCGGGATTCGGGCGCAGAACATGAAGCGAGTGATGGAGACCGTTAGTCGACGTGTTGAGAAAGTCACCGATCGGAAAGACTTTCTGCATTATATTCTGGCTGCGATGGAGACGGATAAAGGCATGTCGCGCGCTGAGATGGATGTTAACGCGTTCTCGTTTAGTATCGCTGGCTCCGAATCATCTGCCACGTTGCTCAGTGGTTTCGTCTTCTACATCCTCACTTATCCAGATGTTTATGATGCGGTCGTCACCGAAATTAGAAGCGCCTTTAGAACGGAGAACGAGATCCAGCTGGCGCGGCTCGGTCGTCTTGAATATCTCACGGCGGTCCTGACGGAGTGTATGCGAGTGTACCCCCCTGTCGCCGTGACGCTGCCGCGAGTGGTGCCGGAGGGAGGAGAATTCATTGACAGTGCATTCGCTCCAGCTGGTACAACTGTGGGCGTTAATCACTTTGCGTGTTATCGCGATCCCAACAACTTTGCTCGTGCGGACGAGTTCCTCCCCCAACGGTGGTTGCCAGAGCATCAACACAAGGCGCCTTTCAATCGGGATCACCGCCAGTGTCTCCAGCCCTTCTCATTCGGGCCCCGGAACTGTATGGGGAAGAATCTCGCCTGGGCCGAGATCCGGCTCATTACGACAAAGCTGCTAT
Organism: Aspergillus kassunensis; assembly: GCA_027569205.1. NCBI lineage: Eukaryota > Fungi > Ascomycota > Eurotiomycetes > Eurotiales > Aspergillaceae > Aspergillus > Aspergillus kassunensis. The sequence continues at coordinate 41,472 of JAPDEQ010000098.1, read as the reverse complement.
ACCGATTTGATCTGAAGCTGCATCCGACTATGAGTGGCAAATGGGTGGATCGTCAGCAGATCTTTGGGTTTTGGGTCAAATCCCCTTTGTGGGTGGAACTGGTTGAGGTCGGTAGATGAATAGATTGGTATCATAATTCCTACGACAGAACTCTCAATCAAATCTATTGTTGACAACTGCCTGCCTCTTTCCTGGATTCAGCCGCAACCTGGTCGATATATAGTTCTCCAGCAGTGGGACCACGCGCTCCATTCTTCTCTATCTCATCGATGTCTTGTTGGATCACAGGAACCGTGGCGAATCGCCGCAAAGCCGCCTTGTTGATTTCGGGGGTGAGCACAGTGCCGTCGCCAATCAAGGCCTCGAGATGTTCAAAGTAGCGCACAAAGAAGCCGGGAGTTATTGTATTTATAAAGAGAGCCTCTTCATCGAAAGGATTGCTGAATCGGTGCGGAAGACGGATGGGAATGAAGACCATGTCGCCGGCTTTGGCATCAACAACAGGGCGACCGGGGCTATGGAAACGGACTCGGCCTTTCTATAATGTCATAAGCCGCAATGAATCAACGCACTTGTCACTCGCCTTACCGTCACGTAGAATCCTTCATCGTGCATCTCGTGGAAATGGAAAACCGGTCCGTCGGTGCGGGGAGGCAAGAGACTTTCGATCGCGGCCAGTCGATACTGCGTGTGCGTTCCATCCTCCACGATCCGGTAGAGGTCTGCATGGCGTAGTTAGGATTGGGGCATTTCGGCATAGAGGGTAGAGAGCATACATTGACCCAGCCTCCTCCAAGGAGTCTTATCGGGTTGATAGTGGTGGATGGTGAGAGTGCTAGCGTATGCCTGGTCGACACGGTCCATACTGAGAAAGTATCCGCGCCTGGCTGAAGATGACTAGGATTGTTGCAAGCCATGTACCTTATATAGGCTGTCCTGTTCAGCTCGTCGCCCTTCAGGAGAACGGGACTCGGGGGCCGAGAGACAGAACGGTCGGACTGGACGCGACCCGGTCATCACGCAAACGGGGAAGCATCTTCCACGAGGAGGGTACAAGTAACCCGGACTCTGAGTCGACAAAAATGAAGGCGACAGTTGGTCATGGGATCCTGAAGCACTGGTGCACAGAAGCTGATGAAGAAACTGATGAAACTGCACCCATTGCGTCAACTGTCAATGTCAACAGAGCTGCAGTCACACGTGCCGCTAGTCCTATTTGGGCCGACCTCCATGTCAACTTGCGGTGAAGCCAGCAGCATTTCATGTAGAGGACACTACAATTAGAATGCCCAGCCTTGTCTATCTTGCTGTAGTATGTCTGTATACAAGTTTAGAGTTATCTTCCAGTCACAGAGTGGATGGTCGAGATATATATCCGCAGCCTGGTAATACCTGGTTGATAAAGCTTACATTAGCCCACCAAATTATTCATGGTTGACAAACTGACTCTAGTGCTACTGACAGATTGCTACATGTCTCATTTATACCGTCACAACAAGAGAGGCCCTGGATAACCTGGAATCAGCTAATAAATACGTGATTTCTTAGTTGGTATCACATGACTGGAGGGGCAACGCGCTCCGTGTCTCATTGTTTTGCTCTTCCAACATGCCTAGTTTCATGTCATGACACTCTTTAGATTCTTCACAACGCTAGCTATGCATTACAATTCAACTCCCAAAGCCCCTTGTACACATGTGAACTCCTCACCACCTGTGTCTCTACACAAACGCCTGCTCCGACCCTGCCAAACAGCTCGAGCCACTCAGACTGGGACCGCTGCTTGACATTGTGCATCGTCATTGTGGTGATATCCCGCCGTCGATATGCGATCTCCACATGTGCAGGAAGCTCCTTTGGGCCTGGCGACACCCCGTCCGTGATTAAGATGCGCGTTGATCGAGCAGTACGTCGCCCAGACACAAGACGCTGCAGCAATCGGACGACGTCTTCGTCCTTCCAGTTCCATAACAGATTCCGGACGAGATAAATACGAGGGCTATCCGGGTCATCTGGAGGCGACACACAAAGGGAGTCAACCTTGATGAAGGAAATTCGCGACTGGCAGTCCGCCGGCACCGAGGCCTGGCCCCGGTCCAAGGCTTCTTGAGACTCGCACCGAACTTCGAACTTGAGTTGTGGATGGTCAGCAACAAGTGAGACTGAAGCAAACCCGTAGCGACCGCCGAGCTCGACAATGTGTGTGAGACTGGATGGAGGATTCTGTTCAATCCACGTCTTGACCAGGAAATCTGCCGGGTCGAGGCCTGTGTCGCAGCTATCAGCCAAATGACACGCTTAAGGAATTGCTGTCCGAATGGAATCACCCTTCGATACGCCCGCCATGGCCCGACGGAAGCGGTCTTGTTTGGCTGGTCGCGCGGTATGCCAATCATACATCTCTGCCCCCCAGCTACTTCGATCAATCGATGGCCGTATAGTGAAGGGGAAACCTTACCCTAGTTTGAAGCCAGAAACGCCGTCTACATAGCTGTTTGGCTTTGCGAGCAGAGCCTCGGCGAGATGTGCACTGGCGACTCTAGTTTCAAACAGCCTATCATGCGGCGTTAGAATGTCAGTCTGGCCTCGATAGGAATGAAGCTACGTGTTGGGACTGGAACATACTGGAATTCGACCCACGCTCGAAAATCCGAGTCCCGCTGCAACTCCTCGCCCACAGCAGTACAGGCGAAGTATCCCTCCACTGGCTCCTCCAGAATATGTCGGCAGCACAGCAATCGGAGGATGCGCACGAGTTTGTCCTCAGGAATATCAGACTCACTCGCCAAGTCTCTTAGAGAGGCACATCCATGCGGAGCTGCCCCGATAGACGTCAGAATGTTTGACTGTAGGACCGCGTAGAGCGCTCCATGATCCCAGTTTGATGCAACAAACTCATGGAGGAAGTCGTGTGGCCCAAGAAGCAGAGTCTGCAGCTGGTCGAGTAGACCCAGTGCCCGGATCCGAGTTTCGGTGCGCTCTGGGTACTTTGAATCGGACCAGCAACTGGTGTTTGTCCGGGCTGTGAGCGAAGGGAGTGGTAGATGTGCCTTTACACAGTCATTTTCGAATTTCTTACACTCCGCGACAAGCGCAGCTGCGATCTCGGCGATACTTTCCATTACATGTAGTTGTGAGGTGACGCGTTCTAGTAAGTGTCTGTTGCTGGTGTAGCAGCAGAGTCCCTGACTTAAACATCATGCGGTTTATATATCCAGATAGTGAACTCGGCCTACGGGCACCGGATCAATCATTGAACTGCCTTGTGCTAAAAAAGCGACTGCACTAACTTATCCACCTCGATCACGAGCGAAGAGTCCATGCCTCCTTTCAGGGCTCGATTAACTATCACCTGCCGCTCCTGCTGCTGAATGCCCCTACTGGAAAGGCCCCGTGTATCTACCGCTAGCGTGTCCACAAATGCAATTATTCGGGAGCCGACTTCCAGAGCATCAGCCGAAGCGTCCCCTGTCCGTTGACCACCAAGAACGGGCAACAGACGGGCAATCTCGCCGGCGTTCTGCGATGATTGCCGCGCCATGAGCTGAACCACCTTGCCTAGGGTCAGACACGAGGTAATCCCATGTGGAATGCCATAGGGACTGCCCAACGCGTGGCCTAGACTATGCGACAGTCCCATACCGCCTTGGATGTTTTCCCCCTTCAACCCCGAGCTCGCGTACGCTGCCAACAGCAAACGTACTATGGTTTCGTCGTCTTGGGGGTGAGCTTCTACCGCACGAGGGAGCAACTGGAAGAGTTCGCCTGCCGCCCACAAGGCCAGGGCTTTCCAAGGCACCTCGGCCGCTGTCGGATGGTATAAACACTCGACCGCGTGGTCCATGGCCCGCATTCCAGTGCTCACCCACAATTCCCGTGGTGTATGTCGAGCATAGACCGGGTCGTAGAAGATGGTCGAGATGCCCATCTCTGGCCGTCGGAAGCCGATCTTGACTCCGTCAGCTTTGGTATAACCCCCGGCCGCCGTGCATTCGGCCGCACTCAGCGTGGTTGGCATTGTCAAATGTTTGAGGATGTCGCCCCGTCGCTCCTTAACGCGCATGCATATTACCTTCGCCGTGTCGATGGGAGAACCGCCTCCCAGGGAAATCAGTGTATCAACCCCATCGCTCTGTAATACGGTCTCCACGGCTTGCTCGACGTCATGCTCGGGGCCATGCTGACGAACGTAGGAGATAGTACCTGCATGGTGGACACCGAGTAGACTTTCCAACTCACGTACCAAGGGCGTTTGTTCGGCCAACGACTTTCCCGTGATGATGAATGCCTTGGAGCTCAACTTGGGAAAAGCCTCCAAAAGGTGCCGCTCCACACATCCGATCCCGTAAAACAGATTCTCCAGCTGGATGGAAGGCTGCCATAACCCAGAGAGTGACATGGCGTCCCAATTGACTCGAATGCAAAAGGCTAATGTTTTACAGGACATCTTTATAAGGGTTACAGGTTCTTCGGTTCCCGGGGTCCGCATCCCAAATCATCCGCTTCGGAAACTCGCCGGATCGATCGACCTGGTTGGTTTAACGCCATGTGGAAATCATGTGCACGATATGTTTATTGTGAAGAACAGAATAAAGCCTACGCCATACACCGAACAGTCTCGAGACGTTGGGAACGGGCAAAGCACAGTGATGACCTCGGGGACCGGTATCCGGACCCCGTTCCTTAAATTGAGAGAATCTCAAGTCAGCGGTCGTGGTGAACCCTTGTTGTAGCACCCTGTCGTTATTCAGATGAAGATGACAACCTGGGTTCTTTCTCGTCTCCATCTCGCTGCAGTCGAAGACCAAAAATGGTGCCCGTCATGGCTCAGGGAGCACCCCCATCGTACCTTAGTCCAGCCTGCATTCGGGTACAGCCGGTGTATTGTAAGCCGTTCTCTGCATTCGCTTGGGATTAACACTAAATCTAGAAGAAGTGACCACTACTAACGTGGCAGTCGGCCTATTCCATTAACTGCCGAACCACTATCAACAAGGCTCAAGGATCATCTGGTGCTGTTCACGACAGCGCCACATCGTTCAGTCTCAATCTGACGCGTGGTAACCTGCGGAGGACTGTAACTAAGAAGGACTATATATATTTTAAAGCCACTTCACAGCACAGTAACTTGCACAGCAGCTTGGTCTTCAGATCGTGTGGCTTGTATAGCCTTTAAAACCTCATTTTTTCATGAATTTTTTATCATTTTGGCCTTCGCTAGGTTGTGTTCTTTACCCTGGTCATTATAGGTAGTGGCTAATTCGCTTCCTTCATAGGGATCTGTTGATAAAGCGCCCGCCCGATCATGTTAGCTTTGCAGCTGTTGGCCTCGTAGCAGGTTGTTCTACCCTGTTATTAAACCTCTGGCAGCTGAACTGTCGTTTTCAGGCCTTCGCTAGGTCGTGTTCTTTTCTAGGTCATTCAAAGCAGTGGCCAAATCGCTACTTTCATATGGATTAGTTGAAAAAAGCGCCCGCTCGATCGTGTTAGCCTCGTAGCAGGTCGTTCCCCCCTCTTTAGCAGTCGAACTGTCGATTTCAAGGCCTTTTAGGTTGATTTCATCGCTTTTTCATCGATTTCGCCTCATTCGAACCCTCTACCGATCACGTACCGATTTCATCAGATTATTCACTTTTCATTCACTTTCAGACCACCGATTAAGCCTTCATTCATTCGTCATGGATCCTCCTGATTTCATTGCCTTCCGGCGTGCCGAATTCAATGGTACTACCTCTGAGCTAGTTTCATTAATTGAATTAGGTTGAATGAGCTTACTGTCATATGTATAACTCATACAAACAGGGTGAATCAGACTAGGATTAGCATCGATAAGCGACAGTTGGAGGAATCAGCTGACTGAGGCTAGAATATATATTTATATATTACGCCGAGGCCAACACTTTTACACGAAGCAACGTGGCTAATGGGGGGCGTAAGGAGCATATGGACACGGTCCTTACGGTTGATGCTTTTAGCAGGGTCTTGGGTGATAGTGGTGAAAAGGCGAAGTTGGTGGTTCAGCCTTCCAATGTCCTTCAAGCTAGTTGGTGTAAATAGTTGAGATGCTATCAACGGGGGCCGCTACAGGCACACCCCTCCAGCTCGATTTCGTTTAGATCTATCCAAATAGGTTATGTAGCTTCGCTAGATACACACCCCCGGCTCTATACCCAAGGGTATACTCAAGTACTCCGGAGTGGATGTTTTAACAGAGGACCTAGCAGACGACCGAAGGGATGTGTTGTTAGTGGAGGGGAAGTGTGTCTGCAGCGGGCCCCTTTCAATGTCGGGTCTTTCTTCTTCCTTCTGTACCTACACATATTATCTATCTATGTCAATCCTGTCATGGGATGCAAATCCCTGGTTGCTACAAGATAAATTGATCAAGCTCTAAAGCTGAAACCGAGGCACTGATCCGCGGGAACAAGGCACATCCATAAAGCACAATGGTTTGATTTGGATCGTTGACTTAACACGTATATACCCAACTATAAAGAAACTAACTGAGCTTGCAGTTATTATTCCACAATATAAGTCGACGAGGATCCTTAGAAGCCCTTAGGCACTAGTCGAGCTCTGCTTCAATGGCCTCTAGGATCGCATCACGGTATAGACCCATTCCGGGAGTCCGAGGGTGGAACGTCTTGATGTGCCTGGTCCACCTCATTCTTCCAATGTGTTGACTGTTATGTCGCCGCGAGAAATGTCCTCTGTTGCGTTCTTGTAGGTTTGCGCCCATGGACCATCCGGATCTTGGTCTACCGCGATTGCAGCCTTACACTTGAACACAGCGTAGGGGTCTGGATCCGTGCCGAGAGCGGCATTGCAGCTAGATGGATCCGGGAGGTCGATTGATCCCGCGTTAATGATAGCTGCGAGCTCTTCCTCTTCCATGGTGGACTCCTAGATGATTTGACCCATTAGCTAACCTGGAAAATGCAGTCTGACTACCTTGGATTGAATGAGTTGCTCACCGTTGCATGGTCCTCAAAGGGTAGGTCTTTCCAGCCGCGAGTAAGTGCCCGGGTTGCTGGAATCGGGCTCGTGGATTCCTTGTTCACACCAACGATGCTGGTTAAACTTCTCCTGTACATTGACATAATGTACCTGCCTCCGGCCGAATTCCTGGTTGGCATCATTGACCGCTGCCTTAATAACCCCGTTCAGCTGTGTGACAAGGTCATTAAGCTCTTTGCGAAGGTCCCGAGTCAGATGGACGATTCGATTAAGCCACCAGTCACTGGGTGGGTTATCGCAATCGGTGGTGTCGTGGTTGAAGAAGCCTATATAGCTAGAGACGAAGAGGTGAAAATCATCAGCGCTTGATTTCTCCAGGATGTCTTTGTATGCCTCCTTCAACTTATAGCGCAGTCCCTGAGCGCCGGTGTCCTGCATGATCTGGCGAGCCTTGTCCTCAGACTTGAGACATTCCCGTCGGTTAGTCGACCCGAGGTGAAAGGTGTCAGGAGTAATGATACAGTTAAAGACAAGGTCGGAGAAGCCAAAAACATTTGTGGGTGGTTCTTTCGGGGACATTATCCTAGTCCCTTCGGCTAGTAGGTCGGGGATCCATGAGATATCACCAAATTTATGCAAGGTAGACCATGGTTAAATAGAAATCAAGGAGGTCTATTAGGTAATAGGGAACATGCTTTATTGGATTTAGCCGCCTTTCGGAATATGTGAATGAGTAGGTCCTATAATATTCACATATTCATAAAGTTCCTTTCCACCTACCAAACTTCCACCCCGTTGTCCAGCATTTTTGCACTATCTTCCTTACCCCTTGAGCCTCATATCATCTAAAAGCCTCTCCTCCAGCAGATATGTTTCCCAATTGGCTTCGCATGTAGGCTTTCATGACTCCTACCTAGCGCAGTGCTGACCCCAACAGCATTCTCCTCATCCTAACCTTAGCATCATTTCTCCCCCAGCTCCATCGAGTCTGGACACGCAAAAATGCCTCTGGGATTGCACTCGCCTACGTCTTACTGAACCTCATAGCTGCCACAGAGCAATTTGCCCTGAATTACGGCTTCTTCGCCCTTGTTACGCCCAGCGATGGAGTCTTCGTCCACAATCCAGTCAACGTCGGCGATGCGTCGAATCTCGCGCAGACGATATTATTCTGGGTAGTGCTTGTTGTATAGTACGATTCCCCCCTTTATGTCTTATTACCGACCGCGTGCCTACTCCGTATACTGACAGCATTGCCACCCTCAAGCTTCGCCCTCTGTCTCTACTTTCCCTCGCAGAACGGACGACGCCACAAGCGCTTTATTCTTGCCATCTACATCGCATACCTCCTCATCGCAATAATCCCGCTCTTTATCTCTGCAATCCTTCTCAAACTCGACAACAGCAAGACGACCGAGCGCGAGTGGCCCATTGTAATCGCCTTCACCCCACACACTCTATGGCTAAACTACATGGGCACGACCCTAGCAATAATTGCGGTGTACCGTCAAGCAAAGATCATACTAGACCCTGATCTACCCGAGTCCTCTTCACCAACGTCTCCATCGCAATCACAGCCCAATTCCAACGGTTCCCTAAGTCTACTGGGGGCTAGCGATGCAGTCCGTGCTGTTTATTCTCCTCGAGATATCCTGGATCTTCCGCGTCTCGTTGCCTGCGCTTCCTGACGGCGCAGACTGGTGGAGCTTTTATCTTTTGAAAGTCTGGTATGAATGGGTTGGCTCGATTGCAGTTGATAACGCGGTCTTCGGTATTGGGCAGGGCATTCTTTTTCTCCTTGCACTGAGGCGAGGCTGGAGGGGCGATTGGGGTGGTATGATTGGGGAGAGGGAGCCGCTTCTAAGTGGCGAGACGTAAAGAGTTCACTGGCTAGGGTGTAGAGGGAGACACCGATACCGAGAGGAGTAGCTTGTAGGTTGGATATGATCAATCACGGATTTGTTATTGTTGAGTTAGGTAGTGAGAGATTCTCATCAAGCAAGCACGCCCTATGGGATAAACAGGGTAATTTCTACATCTTTAGAATAGGATACAAAGGTGAAAGTATAAATGTTACACCCTGTTCACAAACAAAACACATGACAGTGGGATTCGTATCTCGAGACAAAGTGATGTATTATTATATGTGTACCACACGAGGATGAAGAAAAGGCAAAAATAATGGTATTCCAGGCGTATTGGTGTAAAGTCCAATTAAACATCCTCCTAGAGATAGTAGAACGGGAGCTGGGAAGTAGGTTTCTCATACAAAATGTCTTTTCTATTTACTAACCACACCTTATAGTATGTTATGTATGTCTTGTAAAGGATATCTCTAGTAATAGAGTTGTAGTAATCAAGAATAGGATGTAAAAGCAGGGAGGGACGTTCTCAGTAGGAACAGATACATTGGAGGGTATATTTTATTATAGAACAAGATAACGTAGTATGAGGCACAAGTGCTTACTATCAATCTTTACAGAGCCCAGCACGCATGGCATGATCTGGTCGAGTTACCAGCGGTCCGCATTTTCAACCTGTGTTTCCATCATTTGACGACGAGGCCGCTGGAAAGCTACTTTTGAATGCTGTTCAAAGCACAGACGCGTTTACGTGAGATGCGAGACATCTGTCACAATGTTGAGCAAATGCGGGCGAGGTTGTCCTTGTTTCCGAAGACCTCGAACCAGTGGACTTCAAAGGAACCATTATATTGCCTAGCTCATGTATACAAGATAACTTACTACAAGCCAAAGATTGGCTGAAGAAGCTGATGGCTTCTATCAACCGGAACGATCTTATGGTGCTACTGGCGCATGATGCTCACTGCTGCATGTGTTGGAGGTCTACCTAAATGAGCTTAATGACCGGAGGACAAGATGATGGGCAGACAAGGCTTGGTCGGCGTTTTCCAACCAGAAGGCACAGAGACAGAATGTTTATGAGAAACCTTGCTTTGCTAAATGCGTATCAATAGTGACTGGTAATGGATTTCTTCGAATCTAAGAAACGGACTCTGTATGGCCCCTCCGTCTCTCATTGTGTATCGCCTGGAAATGCACCTTTTCGTGCTTCATATAGGCGCTGTTTTTAACGGCCATGGAGACAAAGAGATGGCGGCTGCTCATTCAACCTTGGTCGTTTCCGAGGGCTGACACCTGTTGGATTGAGTCCCTGCAAAAGCATAGGAAGGTCTATCCCATCCGAAACAGTATTGGGAGCAGTCAATAGCTGGGTGAGAAGATCTTGGGAAGGGCTTGAGACATTGCTAATGCCAGGTACTGCCCCCAATGGCGTCGCAGGGCCCATCAACGAGGATCCTGATAGCCAATTGTCCCATGCCAGACTCGAGCTACCCAAATTAACCGGCCAGTCGGACAGGGTCGAAAGGTTTCCATCCGGGAGCTCGCCAGTGATAGAAGCGTCAATTGCGTGAGGAACGGTCCGTCTATGGGATGATAGGACGCTTCCCATAGATCCGTCTTCGGGCGAAGGGACTATAGAGCCATTGTGGCCGTGGCTGAGAGTCTCTGTTATGCCCAAGACCTGGCTCAGAACTCGGGCAACTTTCAGATTATAACTGTTGGATTGCATCCATCCCGTCAGGCATGTATAGCACTCAGAGACCTTTCGTAGGAGGCCAAGGTCTTCGTCAAACAACGTGGATTTCCTCTCATTAACAAAACTCCCCATGAGACCTTCATTAAGTATGAAATAGGCGGGGATCGAGAACTCATCTAGTGGGCTGGTAACTGGGACAGCGACTGTCTCAAGGCTGACAGCCCCTATAGTCTGGGGAGAGACTGCAGTGCCGGTCAGCGAGTGGAATCTGTTAATTGTGTCCTGATCTCGAAGACCGTTGGCCATGAGAAGGAGTAAACAGCTCGCCCTCGCATCAGATCGAACTCGCTCCACATGGATTGGGTTAGAGCTGTGAAGCAGGGCGAGGATTCTAGTAGCGAGAAATTCGAGGGCAATGAGAGAACTGTGAGGAGAAGAATAGTCGGCGCCCGGGTTGAAGATGGAGAACGTAGCAGCGAATCTTTCGAGTTGTCGCTCGATCGACTGCAACGACGCTGCCACCTTCTTTACTGAGGTCGAAGTGCAGATATAGGCGGTTTGGTTGAGCAGATGAACTTCGTCCTGAATAACGGCCAGCTGAAGGCGCACGGCATGAGGAGCACGACGCTCAATGGCTTCGTTGAGCTGGTTGACGATATCGCAGTCATGGCTGGGAAGCCACGACAGAGCCCCGCGACTCATGCAGAGACTGCGATCACGGACATACAAGGACCGGAGTACCATTCCTCGCTCGACGGCCTCTATATCGGTATTATCCCATGCACGCAGCTGCGTCTGGTGAAGGCCCATCATGCGGGCGAGCATGCAAGCGTGGGCAAAGATGGACTCGGCCCATCCAGGAGGGTCAAACTGTTGTGCCGCAACACTCTAAGACAAGTCAGCTTTACATAATGGAGGGAAACGCCAGCAGTGGATTTACCAGCAGTATCAAGACCTGTACGTTGATCAATATGGGGGTGGTGAGTAGCCGGCGAGTAATTAGGGCTGCGCGACTGGGAAGCAACGAACGCGCAAAATCGCCAAAGAAGGTCGTATTAGAGTGCTGCCCGGCTATCTCGATCCCCAAAGCGAGAACTATAACGGTCTTGAAGCAGATTATCCACGATTCACTGGCGTCGCCAGGTGACTCCGGTTGTGCATAAATGCTCTCCAGGTTGGCGAGAAGGTGACCAGGCACGAAGAGGTCCGTGATGCAATCGCCGAAATGGGAGAATCGCTCGACAGCGGCCATGACCTGCTGTTTTGGTGGAAGCAATACTGGCGGCTCGTCGCTGCATGAAGGAAGTGTCTCTGTAACTGCCGCAGTCTCGCAGAGAGTTTGCAGTTTCCTCGACAGTCCACTTGCTACTGGGGGATTGTGAGAGGACAAGGTGCATTCTCGCAGGCGCTCACAGAGAGCGACAAGAGAGAAAGGACGGGCGCAGGAGCGATTGACTTCAGTCTCTTCCTGCTCTGCCTGGTCTAAGCCTTCAACAGACGCCTGGCATCGGACGTACCCTTCATCCTCGCAGCTCTCAGATCGCTCTTTTCCTCCAGACAAACACTCGTCAAGTGATAAAGGTGTATTCTGCTCCTGTCCCCGCTCTGGAGGCAGTGAGAGACGTTGGAGGTGCGATTCGATATTGGCGAGGCGGTCCTGAAGCTGGTCGACGCTGTCACACCTAGAAATAACCGTCAATTGCTTTAGTCTTACCAGGATCTAGGTATCTAGGAGAACCAACAGCAGCTTGAGGTGATTCACCCTCTTTGGAGGCGTTTGATAGTCGCAACTCGCCCCATCCTCTTTCTCACAGTTTGCACATCGAGGTCGTTCTCTGTCGCACCGAATCTTACGTTCGCGACAGCGCGTACAGGCTTGATCGGGGGTGTTACAATCTGATCGATTCTATATTCGCTTAATTAGCGCTACCACAGTAGATCCAGGATTGTCGCAGTACTTGTTTGTCGCAGTTTGGCATTGTCAGACGGGATGGTTTGATAACCCTGGGCCTTGATAACTGGCTCGTGCGGTGTTTAATGAACGAGGGCAATACAGTCGCTCGAGGAACTGGGCTGGCATTGACCGTTGTGGCTTCTATATAGAATCTTGACGCCTGGCCAGAGAGAATCGGTGCTCGCAAGGATTGGCGCACGCAACGACATCTCAGTTGAGCCTGAGAGTCTGGATGCGGATCCTCCAAAAGTACTTTCCTGCTGCCATTCGTCTCCTGCAGCCAAAGCTCCAACATTCAGCTGGCCTCCAGTCAGCCTGCATACCTACTGAATTCTGCGGATGGAGCCATGCAGGACTTTTGCGCATTCCAGGCTTTCGTATCTATCGTTTGTCGCCAACGAATGGACAAAAGGTGGCCTCCTACCAGGCAGAGTAGGGCCTGCATCTGAGGGGAACATCGTGCGACGACGTTGTTTTTGCTTGGATTCGGGACACAGTCTGGTGGTAGCCAACTACAACAGCTTCTACAGTGCGTGCGATCGGATTTGAGCTGCTAGCACTACGCAAACAGGGCTAATGCGGCCTTTTATCTGTGGTCAGGGCGCGATTGAAGTCTCGGGCATTTCCTCGCTGGCCGGCATCCGGACGTGGTGCCAGTCGGATGCCGGGCTATACGACCTGTGTAAGTTGTGCTGGGCGTAGATGTCTACCTCTATTCGAGGCTGGATGGTAAGAGATTTGCAATGACAATTTGTTTATAACTAGTCTAGTATCTCTGCAAGGTGTGTCATCAGACGATGCCTGTTTCCGAGCTCCCAGTCTCGCTCACGGCAGGCGATGCAGGCGATGCAAGCGCAAACTGGCGCTTAACAACGGTCATTGTGAAGGTTGGGCCACAATAGAGATCCTCATCGAAATGGTCCTCCCTCGCCAGCTTCATGTACCCTTCAACGGCGCCCCATCTCTCATCGGCGCCCCATCTATCGTCGAGTTTGAGGCATGCGGTGCCCGTTCCGCCGGTCCAGGAGCGGTTAGGGTTATAGGGTTGACGAGTTCCAGGTTGACCAGTTCCAGTACCAGTTCCAGAATTAAATAAAGCATCCCCCTCCTTAATTGCTTGATCAATTTCCTCCTCCGTGTGGGTATCGAAATAGTTCCCCACCGCAGCACGCACCAAATCCCTCTGCGCACGGGTCAGGCGGTTCAGATCAGCCGTGCGATAAACATATTTATAGCCATGGGTATATCCAACAAGCATGGTACGGTCTTTCCTGGTGAAGATCCTGGTAAGAGCTGCTGGGACCGGTGGGGGCGGGATGGAAAAGGAGGGAATCGAGTCGTGAATAAACGTCAGGATCTGAGGGGCAAACTCGAATTCGCTGTCGGGGTTCGTCAAGCCGACGATTACGCCGATGATTGCACCCAGGAGGAGAAGGAGGTAGTAGATTACGGATTGGAGGTTCATTGTCAACTTCAACTTGTCAAGTGTATTAGAGATGAGAAAAGGGAAAGGATTAAACAGGCTTTAAATAGGCCTTAAATAGGGCCACCATTAGCGCATTCGACTGCTCAGCCACTGGCAACGCAGTGGGGCATAACAATGTAAATCTATGTCTGCGTCTCTTCTCGCAAAACAGCATTCAATAAAACTCCAACCACTGCTGCAATAATAAAAGGAGTCTCCACGATCAGATTCACCCCCTGGAGGAAGCCCTGCAACGAGATGTTGTCCCCGTCGTAGGCCAACACCTGGCTGAACCACTCGGGCGACACAATGTCCATGAACCCAATTCCCAGCGCTGCAGTCAGAATGAACCGGTTGCGCCGAGTAAAATGAATCAGACCAAGAACTCGCACACCAGCAACCGCGATTGTGCTATACAGGAAGACTTGCATCCCCCCAAGCACAGACGGCGGCATCGAGCCAAAGACAGCCCCAAATTTGCCCAGAATGCCCATCAAAATAAGAATACCAGATGCACACCATCCAGCTCTGCGGCTCTAATCCAATCGTTAGCACGTATGCAGAATTGTTGAGAGAGACTTACTGCGCATCCAGTCAGGGAAATAACCCCATTGTTGCCCGCCTGGCTGACCATCGGAAGCGACGTTCCCAGTGCACTGATGAGACTGCCCAGTCCATCGCACAGGATACCTCCTTGAATACGGCTGTGGAATTCAGGACCGTCGATTTCGACCCGCGATATCTCTGCGGTGGCTAGAATATCCGGCATGCAGCTAACGGCCTCGCACACAAACAGAATCAGCAGGGGAAGCACGAGTGCTCCATCCACCGACAGCTTGAAGGTATGCACCCAAAGGAAGGTTCCAACAGGAGTCGCGTCGATTTGGTCGCGCGACCAGTATCCAGTTGCACCAGAGATCGTGCATCCGACTGCGAGGCCGAGTATGACCGATCCGGATTTCATGATAGGTGACCCAACGAACTCGACTAGAACGATCGTTACAAACACGCTGAATCCGAGGCCAATTAATTTCGGGTCACCCCTATACCGATTAGCATGTTGAGCTTACTCATAAGGACAAGGGATCGTACCAGGGTAATGGCCTGGGTGCTGATGTATCCGGACACAGAGCATAGAACCCGGATCCTCCATTGCAATTTGACGAGCCTCCCCAGTTCTGCATGCCGTTGCCGATCAGGTAAACTCCGATCAGGAGGAGAAGACTCCCAGTCACCACTTTGGGGAAGATCCGGTCCAGGACGCGGGGTGGCACGAGAGACATGGCTATCTGCACCCAGACTGTGCAGAGCATTGTGCCCAACATGGCGCCCCATGCTTCCGGGCAGGGTAGGCGACCCCCGTCAGCGTCGGTAGGACATGTCCCCATGGTGTAACGCCGCTCGGTGTAGTTGAATGCAACGGCGAGAATGTCAAAGGTTGGCGCGACCACTGATAACAGACCGGTTCCTATAAACAGTGGCGTGCGGGTGATATGGAGTCGAGTCACTTGTAATGCGGTTGCAATGCCCGTGGTAATAAAGGCAGCAGAGACGAGGTATTGCGTCTGGTCAGAATTCAGGTAGAACGCGCCGCCTGCGATGGCCAGCGGAGGTGACACAACAGAGCCGATCATGGTCAAGGCGTGTTGAATGCCGAGTAGCAGAGTCAGCAGGATAGGAACCTGGTCGTTGAGGCCGTAAAAGGGGGGTTCCACGCCTTTGTATTTGCGATTGAGCGGCCAGATGTTGGGGGTGACCAAATATAGATAATCCTATGCTGTCAATGAGAAAGCACATCTGCCTCAAGAGCCAACATACATAATCCCCTATCCAGCCCTCCCGGCTGGTCCAGTAGTGTCGCCATTGCTCCCAGCGTGAAGCAGGGAGTATCTCGCCCGATGGGGGCTCGTAGACCTCTGTACAGGGCGAAATCGACTTGGATTCCATTCTTGCTCCGACCTCATCGAGTCGCAGGGCCGCGTCCTTTTAAGGGCAGTTGGCAGCTCGTATCTTGATTGTGGAACATCCGGGGAACTGATATCGGCGTCCTCGGCCGAGCTTATCGCAATCTTCTCTATAACTTCATATCTCCCCGCGCTGTCAGTCGCTGCTTGGTATCCAGCAAAAATGACAACCCTCTTTACACACGCCACGATCATTACGGTGAACGCCGACCGGGAGGTCATCCAGGACGGATACTTGCTGGTGCGCGGCGATCGTATCGAGGCGATCGGGAAATGGCCCCCACCGAGCAGCAGCCAAGACAGTGAGACTATTGACTGCACGGGTCAGATTATGATCCCTGGCCTCGTCAACACACACGCCCACCTGGTCCAGTCCGTGTTACGCGGTCTTGCCGAAGACCTCCCCCTGCATAACTGGCTGTGCGATGCCATCTGGCCGCTGGAGTCTGTCTACGAGGGAGACGACGGTTATCATGCAGCGCGTCTTACTATCGCTGAGATGCTCAAGACTGGGACAACAACGTTCCTTGACCCGATGGTGACCTACCGGGCAGGCTGGGAGAATGTCTGTCGAGCAGTGGGCGAGATGGGCATTCGGGGGTGTTTAGTAGGCAGTCCTCCTGGAAATGGCTGCCGACATGCTGACTGCCCAGGGAAAACTCGTCAAATTCTCCGAAACAAATCGGCAACTGTCAATTACAGACCCTCGGGATCAGGATCTGATCAACATGTCCGTGTCAACGCTTTTGACGCACCACAGAGAATATCACGGTCGACACAACGGACGACTTCACGTCTGGGCTGCCGCTGGGACACCCCGTGGCGCTCCAGCATCACTGTATCAGGATCTGGGCGACACTTGTGCCTCTCACGGAATTTCAATCACGATGCACTGCGCCGAGGCGCCACGCGATCGCGAGATCTACCATGATGTCTACGGCTGCAGCGCGATGGAATTCATCCGTGACAACAAGCTCTGTGGACAACCTGTTCCCAACGATGCAACAAGTCGATCACATCATTTAGTCCTCGCCCACATGGTCAACCTCGATCTGGATGTTGATCTTCCCATTCTCGCTGCCACCAGGACCGCCGTTGCCCATAATCCGTCCTCGAACCTCAAACTGGCATCGGGGATTGCTCCAGTACCTGCATTCTTAGCGATGAATCCAGACGAAATTATAGTCGGGCTGGGTACTGACGGTGCTCCTTGTGCTAACCACTACGACATGATTCAAGAAATGCACCTGGCCGCTATGTTGCACAAGGGAGTCAACCACGATGCGACCCTTGTCCCAGCCTCGACAGTACTGGAGATGGCGACTATTCAAGGGGCACGAGCGGTAGGTCTCCAAGACGAGATTGGAAGCCTCGAGGTCGGTAAGAAAGCCGATCTCGTCTTACTCGATCCATACGGACGAGGAGGAATAGGCGCTGCACCGTGGCACTGGGACGATCGGGGTGGCGTTACCGCCGTGACAACAGTCGTTCACAGCTGTACAGGTCGGGATGTCTCTCTGGTAATGGTAGATGGGCAGTTTCTTGTCCGCGACGGGGAATTGGTTGATGGAGGGATAGAAAAACAGCGGGCTATCATACACCATGCACAAACAGCTGTCCGAGGAATCCGTGATCGGTGCAATTCTAAAGGACATGAGATCAAGGGGAGGTCCTAAAGATGAAGCGAAGGACTCGTCCTCGAATGAGATAATAGTGCGAGCAAGGTGGTTGTTGTGAATCTAGAACCAGTAAAAGATGAACTTAAAAGAAATTGATATCCTGTTAACTGTCTCAGTCCTCCAACGCAGAATCCAAAAGGGACCTGTGCTCTGAAAGATGAGGTCTTTGACCAGCTTCGTCGCGAGCATGATGCCCTCCCTTTCTGTTGTGATCTTCTCCATATCCCATCTGACGTGATCACCTCATACAGACCATGATAGAAACCGTAAATATCACCGAGACAGAGACTCTCCCTGACCGCAACAACAACCGTTGTCGAAGAGACATCCATCTCTACCATGATCGTTGATGCAACTACAACTGTCGCAACCACCCCAAGCCTATTCCAGTGGTTACCACAGTTCATGAAAGCCCTGCTCAATGCCAAAAGCAAATGCCAAAGCACCAGCAATAACAAAAGGGATGAACAGAATCTTGATCCAAAGCAGATCCAAAGCACTCTGGCCAGCCCTAGCGATGTCCGCAGCGTGCTTTTCAACTTTCCCGTAATCACACCCCTTTCTTGGGCTCTGCACGAGAACCAGACTCTAGCAAGTCGTCTGTATGACCATCAAGAGCAGAATGCCCCTGATCCATTCCAACTTCGTCCGTAAGACAGGCTATTGAATTCGGTTACGTATATGCAGTCCCAGGACACTGGATAAAGGAGGCTAGCAGGTTTTTCTCTCAGCTAATCCTGAAGCGCAAGCCACAATGGATTCCAATTGATGCTATTCAAGAGCCCTCGGGCTGTTTCACCGTTTCGACCGGCCCCCCGACAGATGCCTTGCCACGACCCATTGCTTTCGTCAGGGAATTCCCCATTCATGACTCAGACCGAGAAGCTCAAGCCTCAAGTCAATAGTTACATTAAGCTAATCAAGATCCAACGGCCACCTGGACGCCGCGCGCTTCCGCCTGTTCTAGACCGGTCCACGATATTATCATAGCTTCTACGGAGTACTCCGAGTCCGTACTCTTAGGCGGTTTCCAGGATCCATAAAACCTCTTGCTATTAGCTTTATATCCACCGCACGCGAGTCTGCCCCGGTCCTTCGGAGCTACTAGTAGGGATTCTAGTCATGCGAGAAATGTTGAACATGGCCAAGGATTGAAGCTAATTTTGGCTCAAACTACTCTCCCTTTCCTCTTCACGGATGTGTAGAGTGGTAGAAATTACAGGACTGACAAGATTCGGAGTGTGCTACTATCAAGATACAAGTCTATGCAAACCCACGTTGATCTCCATGTATGAGCTTGAATGACGGTTAACGGATTCAAAGTCGTCGAATGACTCGTGTTGGAGACAAACTCCAATATTCTTCATTAAGTTCGTCAGGGCCAGGGATTCCAAATCGTCTAGTCCTCCGGTATCACAGATCCAGCACGGGAATCCGGTCCCTCGGACTGACCTGAGCTCAGATCCACGTGGATATGCGGTCAAGATTCAAGACAGCAGAGTGGGACGGCTTGTCAAGTGTATCTAGTGGTCCACCAGCATCGACTAGTGAGTAGTGACTCTAGTGGGTGCTCTGTGAAGACCAACGCCGACGCCGAACGTGCCGGAGCATCGCGTGGATTGCCACAATGGGACTCGTTAGGGTTGATCCACCACGTCGCCCTTTCTGGGTTGATCTCCGATCGCTGTACCTCGGTGAAATGAAGAGCTTTGAGTTGTCTATGCTTATTAAGGTAGCGTACATGTGTATTCTATATTCTAGTACTATACAAGTGGAAAAATCAAGCCTTGCACATCCGCCCGGAGTTCGAGACTGTCCAGTAATCGCTGCCAACGCCCTTGAGGACGTAGAAGAGGTGGTTGGGATCCCACTTGGCCTTGACCTGGGCAAGCCGGTCGTAGTTGGAGCCGAAGAACGTCTCCTTCCAGTTGGGCTGCTGGTAGTTGGCCTCGTTCTCGTACGTACCACCACCCGGGGTCACGGCCTCGAGCATGGGAACAAATTCGTCCGTTATGCGCTGCTGGCCAGCAAGCATCTCAGACCACGGAGCAGTGTCGTTCCAGGCGCTGCCAATCTGCATAGTGACAGCAGCTTCACGCCACGGCGCAAAGATGGCGTTGTCCACGTCATTTGTGCTGGATACATCCAGGCCAACGCCGACCGCAATAACTCCCTGCGAGCTGAAGTGCTGAAGCGCCGTGGCCAGAGCAGTAGAGTTGGACTCGACTGCTGTCCTGGAGAGCAGACGACCACCGTAGTTAAAGTCGCCGACTCCGAGGTGTCCGTTAGGCAAGGGGCCCATGTAGTTGTTATAGAAATCGTAGTACGAGTCAAACTGCTTGTAAGACGCGCTGTAAGGAATGTGAAGATCTGAAAGAACAGAGAGGAAAGGGCTGACGATGTCCTCGACCTCCTCCTTCGTCTTGTTGAAGGCAGTGATGGGGAGAAGGGCGAAGACACCGGGAAGCATCTGATAGATGACAGTCGTGCCGGCATCGATCATGGCAGGCAGGAGCTGGTGGAAGTTGTCAACGGCGTCGATGAAAGCCTCAGACGACAGATTGGCAGTGCTGAAGGACACAGAGGCCCCGGACACAATAGCATTGGGGTATGTCTTGACGGTCACAGACAAGACAACGGCGTAGTTGCCTGCACCGCCGCCACTGAGGGCCCAGTAGAGGTCGGTGTTTTCCGTCCGCGAGGCTGTGACGACCTCGCCGGCGGCTGTGACAACTTCGAACGACAGGGTCTGGTCAGCTCCGAGGCCAAAGATGGAGCTCAAGGCCGAGTGGCCTCCTCCCTGGATGTATCCTCCGGTAAGGCCAACGGTCGGACACTCGCCACCGACAACGACGTACCCATCTGCATGGCTCGCTTCGAGGATATCGAATCCCTGAACACCACTGCCCAGTTTGTATGCAGGACCAGCGTAGGTGGAGTCAGACCAGTCGATTAATTCGATGTCCTTCAAGTGATGGGTCCAGACTGAGAGAGCTCCGGCTCCGGTCGAGCGACCAAAGTAACTACGCAGCCATTGTCAGCGGTCGCATCTAGACTCAGCGCCAAAATTTACTCACTCGTGACCAGTGTTCTTGATGACGAAACGGATGTTATTCTTCCGGGCGAAGTTGACGGCGGCGACCACGTCGTCGCTGGAGGAGACGTTGACAGCGTAGCTCACGTACGGCCCCAGTCTGCAGGGACTCGAGGGCGAGGTAAAAGGATCGCAACTCTGGTTCGCCCAGAATGGCTGCATGACGGAGGACGAGGAAACATAGCTACAATAATTAGCAACGGAATTGGAGACGCAAAAAAAAGAAAGGGTCGTACTGAGTCTCGGGCAGCCCCCAGGCGTCCTGGAGCTCAGCGCAGGCGGTCGCATCGTAGGAGGGAGCATGGCAGGGAGAACCAAGGGGAACGGTGGCGATCAGACGGCCATCCACGGTGCTGTTCAGAGCTTCCCATTTTTTGGCCGAGGGCCAGCAGCTGTCACCAGGCAGGCAGTGGCAGTTGCCGGCACAGGCAGCGGACGATCCGGCAAGGAGCAGCGAGGCAACGGCCCAGAAGGTCTTCATTTTGGATGACGATGGATGAGGCACAGTACGCTATGAGGGGAACAGATCTTGATATATCTTCAGAGGCTCAGAGCGTGTTCCGAGTCCGCCACGTGTCGGACATGTTGCCCAAACCGTTAAGCCTCGTTTCCAGTCAGCAACAAGCTTGTGCTAAGATGGCCCCAATCACGAGGAGATCGATCGGCTAAATTGCGGAGTCTGGCAGTTGTACCCCCTTGTCTGAGTCGTTGTCTGAGTCGTTGAACTGCTTGGCTCGAGCTGGCTTGAGCTGGACGTGGACCGTCCTGAGCACTTGGAGTCGTTCTGACTCGCACACTATCTCGGTGGGGTTTTCAAGCGAGAGGTCTCCGATTAGGCACAGATGAGGGATTTACGAATTACGATTCCCATGGAACTCTAGATCGGACTCTCCGGAGGGCACCAGTGTATCAGATGTAGTGTGCCATGATCCTCCCCAGAGACGATCCCGACGAAAACTGCAATCCAGCACGCTGATCGCAGTCATCTTTGAAATTTAGACTCATCGGCGGTTGAAGCTGTCTGACTTGACTGTGAACAGAAAGCATGGCAGTGCAGGGTTTTCTTACAGTTCCCACACCTTCGCCATGCCTGTGGCGCTGGATTAGACTCAAACCGTGGAACTCATCATCATAATCCACTCTCCAAAGCCAGTGAGATGCTGCGGATTCTTGAATTCCCTGCTGCCCTGCGAATAATTTCGGCATCTGTGCGCCATGGCTTCAATAGTCGGAGCAAAGGATCACTGTACCAAAGTATATTCCCAGCTCTCTGCAAGTCTGCTTTCTGTTATAAAATCTACTCCACGGAAGCATCCGATCGATTGTCAGCTATGCACCCTTCTCCGCGATGAGTACCGGCGCTCAAAATCCTAAGGGCGAGGCCCTCGTCCGGGGGATGTGGGCTGCTGTGGCCATTGCTGCTGTTATCCTCATCCTCCGTGTCTTTGCAAAGTTCAAGTTACACCAATTCCGCTTTGACGATGTGTTGATGGTCGTGGCCTGGGTGAGCTTTGTCTGACTCGTGCATACTCCGCAGGCTTGAGTGCTAACGATCGTCGCTCGCAGGGCATGACGCTGGCGGCCACTGTGCTCCTACAGCAGTCGGCCGACCACGGCTTCGGCGGCGACTTGACCAAACTGCTGGACGAACATCCTACCGACCTGAAAGTCGTCCTCAAGACGATTGCAATCGAAGTGCCGCTCGTCACGATCAGCACCGGCTTCGCTCGTTCCGCATTTACCCTATATCTACTGGCCATTCTAGGAGGAAACCGCAAGTACAACATCGCACTGTGGGCTGTCATGCTGCTGCAACTGGCCGGTAACATCGTCTCCGGTGTGCTTCCTCTCAGCATCTGCCGCAATGTGAATGTTCTGTGGGATCCGACGGTCGTCACAACCTGTGGCAGCAGTGCGGCAGTCATCAAGTTTGCCTACTTCTCCTCTGGTTCGTCTTGCCCTCGATGCTCAATGCCCAGTCCTAACATGAGTAGCTGTCAATACTGCGAGTGATCTGTTCTTGGCCGTGTTCCCTACGGTCATCTTCTGGAACCTCAACCTGAGACTTGGAATCAAGCTTGGTTTGATTACTCTCATGAGTCTGGGTATCTTGTAAGCATCCCTTCATCAACACTGAACCAACCCGTATTAACACAGCCAGGGCTATGATTGCCTCCATTATCAAGACCACCAAATATGGCGACATTCCCGGCATCACCAATCTAGGCTCTCATGGCGGCATTGAACTGATTCGCTGGGGCTACGCGGAGAACCTGATCATCATCATCACTTCTTCAGTTCCGTGTATCCGTCCCCTCCTCATCTCTTCGGTCCGAAAGCTCTCCAGCGCCGCTCGATCCAGATCTTACGAGCTAAGCAGCCCCTTCTCCGGTAACAAGGGCCCCTCCAACAACAACTTTTCCCGCCAAACCCCAGAGGCGGAAGCAGACTACCCGGACGACTCTGACAGCATTGAGCGTATCCTCCGGGGGGCCGAGGAGGCGGATCGGAATCGGGAGTTGCGTCGAGGCATCACGAAGCAGGTCGAGATTTCGGTATTGGCTAGTCAAAACCAGTCTCATGGGTCGTTGAATAGTGGTTCAAGTAGACATGACGCATACGTTAGATGAATTATGTTTCTATCCCTTTAGTTTATGAAACACGGTAGTAGATCCTGACATTGCACTCATTGTCCGCATACATAGTAGCAATCTGACAAGGGAAGTATCTAGAAAGAATGAGTGGGAACAAGGAGTGAATACAAATTGTTCTTTCACTCCCTGTTTTGTTCTTTCATTGTCTATTCGCAGTCCTTGACTTAAAACCTGTTCATTCAATGCCCATTACACTTTACAGATTATGCTAAACCCATCTATAAATACTCCTTACAACTGCCTGCTTCATCATGCCTCGACACAGACCTCAACTGTCTTTTCAATTTCAGTCTAGTGAGTTATTGCACAGAGCTATCACAGATCATTACCCAGCGAGTCAGGCCTCGAAGCTCACTAGACCTATAAAACCTCAAGAATCAACCTGTTCGAATCAACTGCCATTTCACGATGCCTGGAATCACCTTTGACGCAATATCTGCCCCGGCAAGCACCATTCACCTCTGTCTTATCCGTATCAATCAAGGTCCCGGCCTCCCTCGGCACTGGTGCCTCTTCGTTGGCTGCGCAGACGAATCCGGCATGATTTATGAAGTCGCAGATGATGCCAACAAGCCCACGGGGTATACCTACACGAGAACGGTCACCGACCACCGCGTCACCTCCCTCCCCGGCACCGCATCCACAAGAAGCATGTTCGTTATCGCGACGTTCACAGAGACTCAGGCTGGCATGGTGAGAAACATCGCAAAGACAGAACCACCGGGGCCAATACAGAGCTCGGTACTCGTCGCAGACTCGCAGACTTGGGCTATAAGAGTCATTGCGAGACTTGTTGATCAAGGGATGGTGTTGCAGGCCAGGCTTGACGATGCATTGTGCATGATAGAACATCTTTGATACTGGGGTTCATGTCAAGTTTCATACTTGACTTACTGTTTTAACAAAATTGATTCTGATTGATATTGAGGAAGATCCATGACGTGTAGATGACTCGGTGCAACTGTAATCCTATAACTACCAGTAGATCGTGGTGTCTGTGTCGTTTCCAGGCATCATGACATCCCAATTAGGAACCAGCAGTGATTTATGCACCGCACCCTAAAACTCAATGTTGACTCGCCTCTTAACGTTAACGTTATTTTCAAGTGACTCATTGGGATTATTTATTCAGTGAGTCAGAGAGGCTATAAAACCTCAAGAAGCCACCCTTCGAGGCAACTAATGTTAATCCCCAGAGTCAACCGTCATTCAACCATGCCTGGAATGAAGCCCCTCCACATCACTCTAATCGCTATCGAACAAGACACCAGCCTGGAGCATTGGTGTCTCTTCATCTGCCGTGAAGACAGACCCGGCATCATCACCACACCTGGCTTCATCTACGAACTCACGGACGATGGGCAGTCCATGAGACATTATTCCCCGACAACACTGAGCGATGCCCCCGACACCTCAGGCGTACGGGACGAGCTTCCCTTGGGCTATTTGACAGATAGCCAGGCTATTATGGTCCGACTCCTCGCGATTCTAGAACCACCGCTGCAAACATGTCATCCTGACTTCACAAACGGGCAGGCTTTGGGTTATCAGAATCATCGCGAGACTTGTTGATCATGGTATCTTGGAGCCAGACGTGCTTAGGCAGACATGGGGGCATGTGGCAGAACCTTGTGAATTAAATTCAATATGGAGGAGGTTTGCCATGTAAAACAATCTTGTCATTAAAACAATGTTGGTTCATTCGTCATCAATTGTTTGGTTCAAATCTAGTCTATGACGTCGATGGGTTCTCAGTGCAGAAATATATCCAGTGCCGACACTCTACACTCTGTATCACAGAACTACCACCATATCATGGCAAAAGTCGCGATTTTCGGCTCAACAGGTCAGATTGGGCGCTCTATTCTACGAGCCCTCCTGACCACAACCTCTCACGAGGTCATCCAAGTGGTCCGTCCGGCCTCAGCATCCAAGGCCAACGACATCGGTGTCCGTCCAGAGCAACAGCAAAGGCTCCAAACCGTTGCTATGGACCCTGTACAAGCGAGTGCGGACGAGATTGCCACTGCTCTCAAGGGTGTGGAAATTGTGGTCAGCGCACTGAATGGGCAGGCGCTCACGGCCCAAGGCAAGATCCAGGACGCCGCAGACAAGGCCAGCGTAAAGCGATTCTACCCAAGCGAGTATGGAATGCATCATATCTACACAGACGAGAAAGGATACGGACATCTACACCCCGTACGTGGAGCTCTACTAGAACCGTGCGTGCTCGAGTAAACTACCTACTAATGCAAGCTCAGACTTGGAATATGAAAGCAGAAGCCAACAGGAACGCTCTCCACCACCCAGCCATTGCCGCAGGGAGAATGACCTATACGCTCATCGGCTGCGGCGACTTCTACAATCAAGATCGGGAGGCGACCTGGTGTCCGTGGACCCAGCGCGACCTGCCCTCTTACACTCTGCATATTCTCGGCGACGCGGATGCAAAAGTCGATTTCACGCATATCGATGATCTCGCTGCGTTCCTGGTAGCGACCATCGAGAGGCCTGACATTTCAGAAAACAAGTCGCTGAATATTGTCAGCGATCACTTGAGCTACAACGAGCTTGCCTCACTGTTGGAGAAACGGTCACGAAAGAAAGTAGAAAAGGTGGTCTATCCCATCGAGGCGATGGACCGAGCCTGGAGGTACCCTGAGGACATCCCAGAAGCAGTTCGAGGGAAGAGTGCGTTCCCAGATGACTTTTGGATGCTCGTCAAGGGGATGCAGGGCCTGAACCGGTTTTGGAGACCACCGGGGGAGGTGCACAACGAGCTATTCCCTCAGGTGCAACTCACTACGTTCGACAAGTACTTCGACCGTAGATTTGATGAGCGTACTGAGTGAATCTGAACCTGATTATCCCTAACCCGGCCACGTAGCTTCATACCCCGTATCAAACCCGACCGACCAGTTTTCGTCCAGAAACGGCCACTGCATCATTTCCGCCTCCAAGTCGTAGGGAACTCCGTGCTCGGTTTCTGCAGATATCGAGCTACCTCTGATCGCGACCGTGCTGGGCCCGGTTGGTGTCCGCCGCTGCGAGGGATCCGGTCGCGATATGCGAATGTCGCCGTATTCATCAAACGTCCCTGCCAGGGTGAGATGCTCTCGATCCGACCCGAGACCCTGCTGCGTCGAACGGGCGGTTTCGTAGAAACGGTTCGCTTCTTGAAGGGTTCGACACTGTTGTTGTTAGTTCATCATCTTTAGAGAGGCCAGCAGCATACCCAGGTAGTTCCCACGTCCCAGAACTGACACAGCCGCTCCAGATATTCCAAGTTGGACTTCTTCTCGCTCTCAGCTCGCTCTACACCTCCTGGATACCGTGCAGGACACACCGTTCCGTACATGTTTATATGGGCGGCGACGAAGACGCTGAATCCGGCGTACGGTAGTATCACAGGCGTCGAGCAGCTTTCCAGCGACGAAAGGATTGCTCCGATATGCTGCGCGGTCGAGAAAAGACGGCCGATGGTCCCGTCAGCATCGGTTTCTTGTGTTTTCGGGTCGGTGAGGAACCGGTCACGATAGAGAAAGAGAATGCTGTGATCCGTTAGCGGTCTCGAAGTAGGTGCTCAGTAAAAGGAAGTCACCTCATGAAATAGACCAGGTTGATGTATGCAAACAACTCTCCATAGCCAAGTGCGACGTGTGCATGCGCACTGGTTTCGGGATAACGAACTGTGGTGTCCTGCAATGCTCTCCATTCACTCAATTCCTCCTTCAAAGCTCGCCACGTAGTCAAGGAGGACGGTGCTCCCCCCCGAGCGCGATCGCGACGACTTTCGTTGGCGAAACGGAGGATGCGAACAAAGATATCAAACCCCCGTGTCACAATCGCCAGCCCGCTCTCTATACCGAGTCGCATCCCGCCCAGCGAAATGCTGTTCATGTCGGCCGGCCTGAGCCTCTCGGTCGCTTTTCCAAAGTTGAAGTCGGAGTCGCTAATCGGCAGAGGAACGGAAATATGGCGAAACGAGAGGGCAAAGTGCTGCCGGGCGCCCGAGCTGAGCTCGCAGTCTTGTGCAAAGCAACACCAGTATGTCCGGACAAGCTGTTCGTAGGGGATTTGAGCGTGGGCGTGGAACTCGTCGGGGGATTGCTCCATGTGGTCATCGGCGCTCTTGAGGAGGGATTGGATCATGTATGTCGCCATTCCTGCGGTCGGGTTATCAGACGATGTCTAGACGCAGAGCACGAGAGAAATACCACTGTACATCCACGCACGGTACGGTCGACCGGAACCCCATTCGTATAACGAGATCATCACGAGGGACTGAGCGAGAGGGAGTGACGGAGACTCGAATGAGCGATGGGCGAGCTGGCTGCGTGCATATTCGGCGAAGGTTTCTGAGGGAGCCAGATCGCGCTCGGGCATAAATCGCGCGCAGAGGGAGAGGAGGGCGGCCAGGAAGACGGGTTCGACGGAGGAGGCATCGCGAGAGAGGTCTGCAATGAGCGAGGGATAATGTAGGAAGTTGACGACGGGGAATTTCTTGCGATAGATGTCACACGCAGCGATGAGGGTGGCAGCGGAGAGGGTTGAAACTGGTGAGGCCGAGATCAGTCGAGAGCTCAGTCGAGAGCTCAGTCGAGAGGGAGTTGTCCGTCGAGGAGATCGGGTGCGAGGAGCTCTGGCTGGGTGCGAAGGACTGGAGGGCGACTGAGAATGTGTGAGAAGGCAAGAAGAGTCTCTGTTCAGGCGGAGGCAGCGACGACAGGGGGGGTGGCCATCGTGGATGCACTTGACCTTGGAGCGTCGGCAGTGATCGCAGGAGTGGGAGACGCGCATCGTAGAGGAATAGGGAAGGGAAGGAAATGAAAGGGAAAGATAGGAAAGAAAAGTCGGGAATGAGGGGAAAGGGAAAGGAAAGATAGGGATTAGAGATAGGAATTAAGATAAATATTACATCATCGGGATCCAGTCACACAACGACTCAACCTGCGCCTCGTCCGTGGCCCACGAGGTCACAATGCGAATTACGGTACAATTATCGCTGCTTCTTCGTTCCCAGGCATAGAACCGCACTCGTTCCTCCAGCTGAGGCAGCATCTCGTCGCCCACTACTACAAACACCTGGTTTGTCTCCGTCTCTGCCGCCAACGCCCACCCCCTGCGTACAAATTGTCCTGCAATCTTCCGAGCCATGGCGTTCGCATGACGCGCCAGCTCATAGAATAAGCCGTCGCAGAAGAGTTCCCCGAATTGCACTCCGAGAACCCTGGATTTACCGAGTAAAGCGCCTCGCTGCTTCATATGGAACTCAAACCCTTCACTCAACGCCTTCCGAACCACAATGGCTTCCCCAAGCAATGCGCCCATCTTCGTGCCTCCAACCCAGAAGATGTCGGTGTAATCGACCAGATCCCGGAGTGTAACATCATTCACTTCGGCTGTCAATGCTACTCCCAGTCTCGCTCCATCGACCAGAAGCAATAAGTTCCGTTGTCGGCATGTGTCGGACAAGTCTTTGAGTTCTTGCTTGGAATAGATTGTGCCGATTTCCGTCGCATTGGAAATGTACACCAGTCTCGGTTTGGCCATGTGTGGAAAGAAAGTGTTCTGGCTCAGCACTGTCTCGAGATTCTCAACTGTCATCTTGCCCCTTACACCAGCTACCGGAATAATCTTGTGCCCTGTAGCCTCAATGGCCCCTGCCTCCTTGTCGATGATGTGCCCGGTCTGCACCGCTAGAACCGCTTCATAGGGACGCAGACAGCTTGCAATTGAGATCAGATTCGCTGCTGTTCCACTGGGAACAAAGTGGATGGAAACATCCTCTGCCGTCGCCTGCAACTGCGAGAGGAGTAATTCGCGTGCTTCCTGTGAGTATTCGTCGGTGCCATAGCCGGTCTGCTGGGTGTTGTTGGTCCGGACGAGGGCTTCCAGCAGGCGGGGATGAGCGCCTTCACTGTAGTCATCCAGGAAGCTATACGGGCTGTTGATCTTGGCTATCATTGTGCTTGATTGAGATGGAAAAGATATCACGTAAATTGCTGAAGAATTTGCCTTGTTATAAGGTCATTTCCGATCGGAAATGAACCGGGAAAGAGCGAGTGAAGCGAGCGAAGCCAGTGGAACAGTTGGCTTTCAATTACGTATTGGATGCGTCTAGATTTGGATTCACCATAAACATGGTTCTGTATCTATTCACAAATAGACTCGGAATGTACTAGAATTGCTGACTATGCCGCATGCTCGATCTATCTAGGCCCCCCGCCCCTCTATGCCAACCCTACGACGCAAGTGCCGGCTCTATCAACTCAAGATCGCTCTCCCTCTTATTCCGCCTGCCTTGTCCCAGTGCCAGCCCCGGATGCAACGCCGTCAAACAAATACACGCGATGGAGACCATGCCCCCCTCCAGCACCATGAATGCAATCTCATCGTTGGCCAGCTCACTGTCAAAGCCCCCATTGAGTTCGACCACACGAAATATGGACCGGGTATAGACCGTGATTGTGGCCAGTGCGAGTGCTGCTGTCATCAGTATGAGCTCCGATTTGAGACGGGGGATGCATACCGGACAGGAAAACCTTCCATCGCCTTTTCTCTCGAATAGCAGCAAACCCGTCCTTTCGCGATTGCCCATCGACTGTGACGGGAACCCCCTGCGAACGACGCCGCAGACGGTATGCAAACTCCGATGCAAGGGCGATGAATAGGGTCAGGGCGGCGACCTGAAAGGCCAGACCAGCGATCATAATGTTCACCCCGACGTCTCGCTCCGCGCTGTCCTCGGCCGAGGAGGTGATAGCCCCTCCTGCACTTTGCAGTATCAAGGCAATAATATCGCAGGAGACGAAGAAGATGGCGTAGTTTCGGGGTCGCAAGCGAGAGATGTCTTCGCCTTGATACGCTATCACAATCCGGCCGAGGAGGAAGTAAACGGCCGCGCAGAAGAAGACCGGTCCAAGACTGAGACATATCAGGTTCCTGTTTGCAAGTTAGCCGCGTTATCTCTGCCGAAGAAGGTACTTGCATCAGGAAGTAGTCGAAGCTGAATGGATCATCGTGGAAGAGGACTCGAGCGGCATAACCCAGGACTTCGAGGATCAAGCCCGCTATCATAGACCCGGAGAATCCCCACATGCGATACAGAGGGCATTGTATAATCTGGGCGAGTAGAAGGATGCCGAAGAGAGCTGCATAGACACTGTTGCCGGCAATAGTAGGCTGGTAGTGGATGTAGGCATCTTCGAGGGAGCAAGTCGCGAGAGTGCACGATTCAGGGTCCATTCTGTATCAGAGTGACTTGGTTCAACAATATTTGCTTCCTCTCCTGCCTTTATAGACCTTTATAGATCCGGGGCTGAGGCTGCCAAGTGCGGCCAAGCGCGAGTCCGACTCCGAGTCCGTGTCCGTCCGTGTCCAACTGGCAGTCAACAACATTCCCAACGCCATATAAGAAGAGCCCGTGTCCGTGTCCGTTATCCGTATGAAGCTCTCCAAATGATGTCTGCCTGTTCAACGCGTATCAAAACCTGCCAGACCTGCGCCACGGCCAAGATTCGCTGCCTGCGCTCCTCTGGCCAGACTATCTGCGACCGGTCAGCGCTTCCCCTCCCCTGAAATCGTGCATACTAAAGTACTCTAGGTGCTTGAGATTGAATAAACCATGCTATTTCCGTCCAGCGCGAGCTCGACAAGCTTGGTCGAAAAAAGACGCGTGAGTCTCCTCCTTTGCTTGAAAGGTCGAGCTGACGGTCGCTAGACGCCTCGAATCTTTAGAGAAAAGAGTGGATGAGCTGTTGGTGAATTCACAGGAGCGTAGCATACCCAACAATAGCCCACAGACCGAAAAATCAGGCGATGTCATCGACAATGGTCTGGTTTCGCTGGATGACGCCGCCGCCCTTCTGGATTCCTACATTCAATTCATGATGCCACACTTCCCTTTCGTCCTTTTTCCTCATCAAACAACTGCAGCCGAGCTGCGCGAACACAGGCCTTTTCTGTTTCTCGCCATCCTGTCTGTCGCGATGACGAATGACCACGCATTGCAGGTAGCCCTGGATAAGGAATTCAGAACTGCAGTGGCCGAGCGCACGGTGCTCGGACGTGTACCGTCATCTTTAGAGACACTTCAGGGTATCCTAGTAGTCCTCGCATGGTAAGGAGGATCTGACATACTGCGTTGGCAAGTCTGACTCTTATAGGTCGCAACACCAGGTCCGACAACGGTTCCCACCACGCGACTTCTCCATCTACCTCCATCTCGCAATTGGTCTCGTGGTGGATTTAGAACTTGATCGACCTGTCGAAGCTGAGCTGCAGTGTCACCGAATGAGTGTTCATGACAGAGGCGCCGAGGTGCATCCGGTGGGCATTTTACGAGCTGGCCAAAGGGCGGCAATTGGGTGCTCTTTGCTTTCTTCAAGGTGAGAAATCATTCCATGTATCAAAATACTTACTGACTCCGCATGGCACAGCTTCGCGATCATCATCCAGAAGAAGTGTACCTTACCTTGGTCCTCCCATCTAGAAGCTGTCGCTCTCGAGCTGGCTCATAACCCCGAGTATACTAGCGACCAGGTCCTAGTTCATCTCGTCCACCTGCAGCATGTCCTTGAGCAGATCGATAGAACCTATACCGAGAATAGCCTGCTTGACATCAGCAGAAGTGGCGACAGCGGTCACTTCAATTATCAGAAGACATTTCGAACATTCCAATACCAGTTACAGGATTACACCACCCGGATTTCACATCTACTGACGCCTGATAATTGTTAGTGCATTATTTGTATCACGTTCGTAAATGCTAATCATACTACAGTCATCCTTGCAGTACAGCTGCGCACGGTCAACGTGTACCTCTGTCAAGTCAGCCTCTTCGACAAGCAGTACCCGAATCACCTACCCCCCAGTCTACGAATGGAGATTCTGTGCCATGGCCTCGCCGTCGCAAGCAGTTTATTCGAATCACTAGCGGAACTTCCACTCGGTACGGAGCGGTTCATGAGCTATACCCAGTGGCTCCAGCTCGGCTTCAACACCGTGCTGTCATGCAAGCTAGCGATGATGGCCTTATCAGACGAGGCCCTCCGCCGCGAATACCCACAAGTACAATCGCTATATGATGAGCTAGACATGCCTCTCGTGTTGAAGAACACAATCGGCCGCCAACTAGCCCAGCAACAAGACAACGATGCTCGGACCGGATTCGACTACACAGGCTGGTTACAAGGGATCCAGGAGTGGTTCAACAGACAGCGCAGTAAATATCAATCACAAGCAAAATCCTCTCCGTCGACTTATACAGCTGGAATTGCAACGATTCCTGTTAATCCTCTCTCGCACAGTCAGCTTCTAGGAACAACCGGAGCTTACAACCAGGAGCTCGTGCTTCCGGATACGACTACTGATGTCCTGTCGTGGCCTTCTCTGCCTGATATCCTTGCGGTGCATAACCCTTTGTATGGATGGATGGACTGGGGTGGGATTTCGTTTTAGATGGGCAACTAATGTATGACTATACTCTTTAATTCCAAGAGCTTCAACATCTCCTTTAAGCGCGTATCCATAGCCTATTCAGGACAGGAGTGTACAGATATATATCATGTCACATTACCGCAATCTGACGCCTAGATGCTTAGCTGGATCCAAATATTTTCTTGAAGCAAACTTCCATGCATAAAACAGAACTATTTACTCCATATCACTTCTTCTATTCCGCCTGCAGGAGTTGATTGACTACGCCGTGGTGTTTGTAGCCTGGGTGCTGCTGGGTGCCTGAGGCTGCAGCACGGAAACAGCCGGGCGGACATAAGCACGTGACTCACCACGCGAGAAATTCCGACGCTCTTTTCTGCCTTAGGCAGACTTAGGCAGACGTTGTCCGCGATCAGAGGTGCATGAGCAGCCGCCATCCGCCATGATACGCGTCAAGATACGGCCCGGATCTCGGACGACTTACACTCAGTGAGTGGCTTTTCTCTTATCTCGACGATGAATCTGATGGTCTGATGAGGATGACGACAGATAGCGGAACGGCGGCGGATAATGCACTTTGGTGCGCGGCCCGCCCCTAGTATACGACGCCTTAAATGCTCGAGCCCTTCTTAGATCATCTGCAAGACATCACTATTCAGAGACCTATTCATATCATCAAATGGGCTCTATCTCTGGCTGGAAGCGGTTGAATGTCGCCATCGTTGGCGGGGGTATTGGCGGTTTGGCCGCCTCCATCTCTCTTCGACGGGCTGGTCACGATGTCACCATCTACGAACGACACGACTTTGCTGGGGAGGTTGGCGCCTCTATCTCTTGCGCTGCCAACGGTACACGATGGCTGCATGAATGGGGTGTTGACATTTCCAAGGGAGACCCAGTTGTCCTGCAAAAGCTGATCAACCGAGACTGGAAGACCGGCGAGCCCGTCAGTGTCTACGACCTCGACGACTACGAGAAGCGTTGGGGGTACATCTACTACATGTTCCATCGCCAATACATGCACTCCATGTTGAAGGACTGCGCCATGCAAGACGAAGGCAACGGAGCGCCCGTCCGCCTACTAGTGAACCACCCGGTACGTCCATTCAAATCACCCCCTGCCTCTTACTGACAAGCCACAGTGCAAAGATATCAACATGGAAACCGGCGTCATCACCTTCGAGAACGGCGAAACCGCCCGACACGACCTCATAGTCGGCGCAGATGGCATCGGCTCAGCAGTCCGCAAGATTATCGGCCTAAACCCCGAAAAGAAGCCCGCTCCATCCAGCTGTCTGCACGCCAACGTCATGACCGAAGATGCCGTCCGTCTCGGCCTCGTCGATTACTCTCAGCACTCCGCCCTGGAGTACTGGGGCGGCCAGGAAGGCAAATGGGACAAGATCGTGCTCTCTCCCTGCAACGGCGGAAAGCTGCTCTCATACTACTGCTTCTTTCCGCGCGAACAAGGCGACTTCCAATCGCACACCTGGGGCGGCGAGGATCTTCCTGTTGAAGACCTGCTCGCGCCGTACCCTGAATTAGACGAGCAAGTACGCGCACACTTGGCCATTGGTATCGAAGTCCGCCCGTGGCGTCTCTGGGTTCACCAACCCTACCCATACATCAGCCGCGATATGGTCTGTCTACTCGGCGATGCAGGACACCCAGTACGTTTCTCTCTTCCAGCGGAGTCAGGACTAACAAGTATAGATGATGCCCCACCAAAGCCAAGGCGCCTGCATGGCTATTGAAGACGCCGCCGCGCTCGGCATCCTCTTCGACAAGAAGCACTTCTCGGGGGATGTAGCAGAAACGCTTCGTGCCTACCAGGAAGTGCGCCTGCCTCGGGCGACAAAGGTCCAAGCTGCCTCTGCGAAGGCAGCATACAACATCAACGAACGCATCGGTACGTTTGAAGTCTCCATACCGACCTTGTCTAATAAACCCAGGCTTCTCCAGCAACACCAGCAACACGAACTACAAGGTCGAAGACGAGAAGAAGAAACTTACCATTGAGGAGATGAACGGGTAAGCTCCCATCTTCGCACTTCATGGGCAGATACTAACAGAATCCAGTTATGACATGTACAAAGACATCGAAGAGGTCCTTGCAAGGCAGCGAGGTGACCCTGTCTCAAAGGACTTCATCCGAGGCCTACCACTCGGTCTGAAGCTTTCCAACGGGGTTATTGTGGGGAGAACTGATTGAATGTAATTTATTATTTATTTTTTTAGCTACACTTGCCACTGACAAAGAGAGGAAAAGTAAATATTCAGTGAACATGTGACTCGAAGAATATGAATAGTTAATTTGCTACTAATTCACTTGACCTGCAGGAATTTCATTCACTGCCTGGAACTGGTCACTGTTGCCTGCAGACTTTCATCCGACTTTTATAAACAACCAGCCTCTCTCTCTCTCTCTCTCTCTCTCTCTCTCTCTCTCTCTCTCTCTCTCTCGCTCGCTCTTCCTCTTCTCTTCACATCCCACAACACCCACACCAACCATGGCGACCCCTCAGAATGGTTTCCTGTCCGTCATGGCAGTGTACGAATGCGCAAAACTCATTATCAGCTGTCTCAAACGCAAGGACCTCAAAAACCTCCGTCTTTGCAGCAAAGCGATGGAAGAACCGATTATGTCTGGTCCGGCATATCTGTTTCGCAGAGTCTATGTCTCCAGCTATGAGACCGACCTCGATGTTCTAAGGGAAATCTCTCAACACCCCGTCTAGCAGCTTGCGTCCAGGAGCTCATTTGGGATTCGTCCCCCTTCAGCGACTTGTTTGAATTCAGCCATATCAATGGGCAAAAGTCTAAGTCTAGGTTCCGTCGCTTTCTCAATGACCACCGGGGAAACTCCAGAGAGGCCATCGACTTTCAGGTCCTCCTTGAGACTCTGCCCAGCTTCCCTCGTCTTGAACACGCTGTCGTCACCGATTTGATGGTATCATGGATACCTCTGAGGCACGATGTGGGCGGCATGCGCAGCGTGCCTCGCTTGAGCAGATTTTCACGCCCCTACATGTCGCCCGCGATGAGAGAATACCAGGAGATGGAGATATACTGTGAGTTGGTCAAAGAGACTGCACCTGGCAAGGGATCCCTCCCCGGTGAAGAAACACTGCGCAAAATCGAGCAGTGGGCGAACGCATTGGTCCAAGGTGTGGAACACTCGCGCCCGGAGGAATCGCTCGAGCTCCTCAGGGCGTGCAATTCCCGCTCGCTATTCCTACTGTGCACTGCACTGGCTGTCTTGAGAAAAAGGCTTGTTTCTTATCGCGTAGACAGAAATACTACTGCTATGCGCCGTGATGGCCGGCTCACCGGCTCATCCCGTACTTTCCAGGGGTTTGAAAGCCACATGCTTCACCCCAAGATCGCATTAGTGCCTAGGTTCGCAAAAATGTTCAACTCGCTGAAGGACCTCAACCTCCGTATTGGCTTTTTTAAGCAAGAGTTCGAGCTCGGGGTAGCCATTCAAGATCTACTCCAGCATTCCGACCAACTACAGAGGCTAAACGTCAAGGTCAATCAACTACGGTGGAACATTGAATGGGCCCTGCCTCAGCTCCCCAAGCTGGTGCATATGGGCTTGGAAGATTTTATCATTGAAAGGGTCGATTTCGAGAAAGTACTCATGCCGTGGAGCTTTGCCACCGGTACACTCGAGACCTTGACCCTGACCGGCTGCTCTTTCATGACTCCGGTCCAAGAGCAGGAGATCATGAACACGTTCTGGCCCTGGCTGCTCGAACACGACGCAACACCTCGCCCCGATCAAGAGTATGAAGAAAACCATGTGCTTACCGTCGATGACGAACCACAGATCCGCTTCCTGGACATCGACTTTGACCCCGGAGATTACTACCCGCCATATGATAAAGAGGTCGACGACGAAGAGGACGAGTACGAGGAACCCGAGGACACCCCCTCAATCGAGCATGAACTCCCCATGCCGCGACTGAGCGCGAACGTAGTCCGCCTTTTCCAAGACAACTTGGATTCACTCCCCTGTCAACACAGCTCGCATGAGAACGCCGAGCTACTATTCCGTGGAGAGTCTTGGGGTTGCGAACCTGGGGTCCTTCGTGTTTTTATTGATGACTTCACGACCGCTACTTATCGTCCTTGAACACGTTCGTGTCTGGTACTCATAGGGTATCAATCACCTGGATGCATGTTATGATACAATGTTGGCAGTAGGAAATTGAAAAAAAAATTACATCATATTATATTAATGGACAACTCGTAGCTTGATATGCCCCTGTCTCCAAAGCCTCACCACAGCCAACTCAAGCAACTTATCCTGCCTTGCCTTTCACCTGATGATACTGTAGTAAAGTGAATAGCTCTCCTATGACTCAACCAGTGATGGGAATTAAATACTACATCTATAGATACCTAGTATATACCAGATCATTCCCGTAGTATGCCTAACTTCCTTTACCTTTACCAATATTGATCATTTATTCACACAGATCTCATGTAGTCTGATATAATAGGATGGTATTCACCTTCCATTCACCCAGGGACAATGTATTCACGTTTAATCATTCACCCAGGACAGTATATCGTGTCTATATAAACCCTTAATCTACGGCCTCAAGGTCTCTTTCCTACTCAACTTCTCCAAATCTCTTCCCTTTCCATCATATTCTTATCAACTCAAGTAACAATGGCAAGTGAGTGGAACCTCTTCCTGTCCGTCATGGCAGAATACGAGGTGGGCTCTCTCGTTCGCATGTACTTGTCCCGAAAAGAGCTCAAAGCCCTACGCCTGACCTGCAAACTGACAGCCGAGGGCTGTACCATAGGCGACAGTTACCTGTTTCGAAGGGTTTACGTTTCGGCGTTCCCACAAGACTTGGACGTGCTCTACAATATAGCCCGTCAACCCCATCTAGCCGCGTGCGTACGCGAGCTGGTATGGGATGCCTCCTTCGTCGCGAATATGGTGAAGCTGGATGATAACGGGCCGTATACTATCACTTCTCGTCATCGAGTACGCCGGGCGACGGACTTCTTAAGGGGAAGTGATACAATATCCGCGACAGGCGGAGACTTCGTGGCTATTCTGAGGACCCTGCCCAAGTTCCCTCGCCTCCAGCGTGCTGTTGTCACTGAACTTATGTGCCCATGGGTCCCAGCAAACAACAGCCCTTGGACGATCCCGTTTGACAAGACAAGCGTGTACATGTCACCGACGATGCGGAAGTTCGATACCTTCCAGGTCCGTTGCATCCACAATACCGAGCTGCGACCGGGACACGATATCCTGCCCACGGACAATGACCTCACCCAACTCGACATTTGGGCAAAGGCCCTTACTCGCGGTCGTTCCCATGAGCTATTACGCCCCGATAACTTCTTGGGAGCACTCCGGCTCCGGTACTATCGAGTGCCACTCCTCCTGTCAACGGCACTGGCTACCTGCAAAATACACCTGGAATCCTATCATGTAGACAAATTCAACAAAGGTGCAGCCAGGCGCAACCGGCCCACAATCTCAACCCAGAGCTTCGATGGTTATCGCATGGGTCAATTCCTCCCAGGAAGCCCGCTGGGCCCTAGATTCAGAGATATGTTCACCTCCCTCAAGGAGCTGAGGCTGCGGATTACAACCTTGGACTTGCTAGTTCCCGAGCAGTTCAGAATGCAGGATGTCCTAGCACATGCGGGGTGTCTCGAAACATTACACATCCAAGTCTCGTTCGAGCCCGGCAATTTCGCTATTGAATGGGCGCTCCCCGAACTCCCCAACCTCCCCAAATTCAAGCACATGGGACTAGAAAACTTCGACCTCCACATAAACCAGATCGAAACGGTGCTCATGCCGTGGAGCTTCAAAAGGAATATTGAAACGCTCACTCTAGCCAGCTGCTTCTTCGAATATGACCAACATGACCGATATGACGAGCACCACGCTTGGGCATGGCTGCTAGCTCACGACACAAGGCCTGGATATACCCCCCTCAACACGCATCTGCAGTGGACAGAAGCCGGGCCTAACAACATCCTGAATCTGGACACGACCGAGGCCTCCGACTCGGACTCGGACTACACCCCGGACTCAGACGAAAGCTCAGACGAAGAGTACGGAAGCTCAGACGAAGAATACGAAGAACCAGTGTCCACCCCGCCCATTGAACTCGAACTGCCCATGGGCCGACTGACCGTACGCGAAGCACGTATGCTCCCAGATAACCCCGAGGCCGTGCTGACCGAGAACGTCGCGTTGGTCTTCCGTGGAGAGGACTGGTTTTGTGCTGACGGAATCCTGCGTGTTTTTGTTGATGACTACAGAGGATCTCGTGTTTAGATAGCTTGTGGTTCCTGTATTGGTTTTACGCTGGGAGAATTATTGTCGATGAAGTTGAAAAGGGGTTTCGTTTGTTGCACACTGCTTTGGGTGGGAAATCGATGTAAAATAGAAGAAATAAGAAAATACACAGCTTAATTCTCCTCATCTAAGCAGAGATACATTGAACAGTAGAAATTCACTACAGAGATCAAAAGATGCAAAGCATGGCATCTGGTCTATTCACAAACCAGACACAGTATAATAAAGTAAGCAACATAAGGTCAGACGATCTAAGTAAAAAATAGCACAGATATATATAAAAGACGCAGCATCCCATCAGATAACATTTCTCATCCCTGCCGCAGTGGGCGCACATTAAAGTCATCTCGTTTCAATCAATCAGTCAATCAATCAATAGCCAGCTCCTATAGAATCATTGCGAGGATCATCGGTACGAATCCCCACTGGAGGGATCCAGTCAACGTACTCGCCGCACCGGTGAACTGGGGAGCGGATGGGTTCGGGGAGGAGTTGGTCGCGCTTCCAATCAGTCCTGTTGAGGTCGACGACCCCGAGCCGGAGCCAGAGCCAGAGCCAGAGCCAGATCCTGAGTCAGAATCGTCGTCGGAGTTGGAATCCGAGTCAGAGTCAGAGGCTCCAGAGGTAGGGCTGGCAGTCGCAGAGGCCGAGTCGGTGTTGTCCGAGTCCGAGTCTGTGCTTGTGGTCGTCGGCGTCCCTGATGGTGTCGAGTCACTCTCTGATCCAGTAGTAGCCGTGTCGGAGTCTGTCTCAGAATCTGTCTCGTCCGTGGACCCGGTGCTTGAAGGTGCGGTGGACGCTCTCGTAGTCGAAGGATCATCATCCGAAGTCGTTGTCGAAGTCGCCATAGCCGGCGAAGTGTCCGTGTCAGGTTCCGTCTCTGAAGACGAAGACGAAGCAGAAGTCGAAGTGGCAGTGCTGGCCGGTGCATCAGTAGCAGTGGAACTCCCCTTCCCCCGACAGAATTCCAACCACTGCAGGAACTGCGGAACAACCTTTCCCTGGTAGCCCTGGTCATTGTTGCTATCATCGTCGTCGTCGTCAGCAAACCGGTTACAACACCTCCGGCAGCTGCCCAGCAGGTCATTGAACGTCGAGTCAGGGTCACAGATGGAATCCCTCTTTCCAACCTGCTGCACCTCGAGAGCAGCAAGGTTGCACTCGTCGTAACACTGTCCGGAGATTACCAATTCGGTAAGCAGGGGTTCCTGGCGCGCGAAGATCCTTTTCCAGCTATCCCTCCCAGAGTATGACTTTTTGAAGAGGTACGCTTCAGCGTTTTCAGAATGCGAGAAGTCAAAGATGGAGTAATTCAACCCGAAGAGTTGCGGATCTAGGTTGAAGTAATACTTGGAGACATTGTACCTTCCAATCTCCTCAGACAGGACCGGTCTGCCCCAGTATTGGTCTTCGATGTACGGAGGGCTCTCGATACACTCGTCGGGACTGCAGACGTAGCCTTCCGCGGGCAAGCCAGCTTCGATATTACAACCGCCGACGATATCTAGATGCTTTGGTCTGCAGAGATAGCCCGGCTTGCAACCCCAGGTGTAGTCGGTGGGAAGAGGCGCAGGAGGAGTGTATGTCGGGTTGACAATCAAAGTGGGACAGATCGATACAGTCGCAGTTGTTGCTATAAAGGTCAGCTTTATTCATTTGCCCATTTGTAGATTCGCTGCCATACCCGGAACAGTGATCGTCTCGCCAGGGAATGTCTGGACGGGGAGGGTCTGAACATCGGTTAAAGTAATTGTCATTGTTGTGCCAGGCCCTGTCGGTGTCAGCATGGGAATTCTCGACTCATCAATAAGGACTCACCCGTCTCGGTGTTGATTACCGTCGTGGTAACGATCTCAGTCACTATGACAGTCTCGACATTGGTCGGGCCAGATACGGTATCTGTGCGAATAATGGTAGAGCCGGGCAGTGTCATGACGGATCCAGGAAGGGTCGTGGTAGACCCTGGCAGCGTAGTGACTGATCCGGAGATTGTTGTTACCTCTCCTGGGAGGGTAATCGTACTTGCTAGAATGGTAGTAATAGATCCAGGCAAAGTAGTAATTGGCCCTGAAACTGTGACAGTAGTTCCTGGAAGGGTAGTAACCTCCCCAGCGATGGTGATTGTAGTGGCGGGCAGTGTTGTGATGGTTCCTGAAACCGTGGTCACTGTACCTGGAACGGTGATCGTGCTCGCTGGAAGGGTCGTCACTGGTCCTGGCACAGTTGTGAGAGGGCCGGATATGGTAGTAACAGTCCCAGGAACAGTGATCGTGGTTGGAGGTAGGGTAATAATAGTTCCTGAAACCGTGGTCACCGAACCTGGGACGGTGATCGTGGTCGCTGGAAGGGTTGTTACT